>NW_006496520.1:735287-755669 GCF_000471905.2 Amborella trichopoda | reverse complement strand
GTTTCGGTAGTACGAAACTAACCGTAATTAGTTACTTGTCGTATTCTAGTAGTAAACGATACGTCTAATTTCGGTTGTTCAACAACTGAAAATAGACATTTTCGGATGTTGATCAACCAAAATGTCTTATTTTCGGTTGTTCAACAACCAAAAATGTTCAATTCAAATTTCAACGTCATGTCTAGTTTCGGTTGTTGAACAACCGAAATTAGGACTGTGTATTCCAGCAAGTTTTTGGAAAACACAGTCTTAATTTCGATAGTTGAACAACCGAAAATGTCCAATTCAAATTTCAAACTCATGCCTATTTTCGGTTGTTGAACAACTGAAATTAGGACTACGTATTCCAGCCAGCTTTTGGAAAATGCAGTCTCACTTTCGGTTGTTGAACAATCGAAAATAGGACACTTTCGGTTGTTCAACATCCGAAAATGTCTTATTTTCTTGAACAACAGAAAATAAAGAATCAAAATTTTAACCTCATGTCCTATTTTCGGTTGTTCAAGAACTAAAAACAAGACAATTTCGGATATTGAGCAACCGAAAATGTCATATATTCGGATGTTATAGTTTTTTAACACCATTATAAAATGGGTTAGAAAATTACGTATTTTTTGGAGTTTGTTATATTTTCTATTACCTAGAATGAGACCATTAACCTTAGTACTTGGAAGGGCATGTCAGCTACAATTAACACTAAAGTATAATGCATGTACTGATGGGTACATAACACCAAGTACAATAACACAAGATTGACAACGCGAAATTCAAGATCTTCATTAATTCATCAAAATGATAATTATATACAAAACATCCAAACAACATTATGAAATTATGATTCACTCCCTAATGGCCTATCGGTTCTCTATAAGTCCTCATATTATGACCCACTGCACCGCAACGCTTGCACCTCAAAGGCCTGGTGGTGGAGGACTGTTCAGTCTTAGATATTTTTAATTGCTTTTTGGGCATACAGGGAAGGCATGTCGTCTTTGTTGGCAACACTATCCGGTTGAATATATCAGTCGACTCAATATCATCCAGGATAGGTCCAAAGGGAGTTTGAAAGACCCTTTTAAAGTATTTCACTGTGAAATACTGAAGGCAGAACGCAAATAGGATCCAAGTGCATATGGTTAATAGCCGCAATGACATGACTACATGGTACGCCATAGAGTTGTCATCTTCTACAATTACTTGTCCAATGAGTTAAATCGACAACGTACTTCTTCCCAAGATAGTAGATCTCAAACTGCGTATTCATGGCGGATATAACTGTGTGTACAAATCTTGCCTTTATCTTTCGTAAGTCAAGTAATTCCGCTCCAACTATCACATAACTTCCTCTTCTCTTCAAAACTAGTCATCAACTGTATGCTTAATTCTTCACACATTGCAATGATCGGCTTCTCTCGAGCAGATAAAATCCAACCATTGAATGACTTAGTTCTGTTAGAGGTAAGATGATTGTATCTTGCCCTTGGAAAATAGGCATCTGCCCAAGATTTTAGAGGGATATTCTTAATCCACTCATATGCTTTTGGGTCAGTATACTATATATCAAATATTATTTTTTCAAACCTACCAATGATCGCTTTACGGGCAGCCTTCCAAAACAGCATCAACAACACTTCAATATTTGCTGACTTTTTCATAAAGCCCTTGAAGTTCTCTCCCATATGTAGCATGCAAAATACTAGAAAAGATGTGGGAAAACATTTTTCTATTGTTTCTGGAAGGCTTTTTTGTTAATCTGATACAATTGTTAAGGCAGACAAATCAGGAAACTCATTCAATAGCTCACTCAGTATACTTAAGAACCAATACCAACTCTAGTAATTCTCCTTCTCGACCATTACAAATGTCATTGAGAAGAGCCCATTATTTGCATCTACGACAATGAGACACAATAATATGCCTTGACATTTTCGTTTTAAGAATGTCCCAACAATACCCATGCCCTGCAGCCATTAACAAAACCCATGATGCATGGACAAAAAACAATAACCAGTCGTTTAAACTTGCCTTCATCTGTGTGGATGTGAACTTCGGTTCTGGGGTTGGTTCTTTGGAACTTCTCCATATATAAGGCGAGGTCATGGTATTTTTGTTCATGTAACCCATCTATCATCTCTCTAACAACCTCTTTTCCCCGCTAAGCTTGCATGCAGGAAAGCCTGACATTGTGATCGTGTTGGACATCCTGTATAATGTCTTTGGCTTTAATTTTGGTTGGTCAATAATGAGGGATTTAATTTTTTTTTGCCACCCAATCACTACTAGCTAGTGGCTGATTACATGTGTGCTTCTTAATCATGGACTTCACGTTGAAGTATGTCGTACTGTTAACACGTAAGCATCGCACTTGCCACGTGCATCCCTCTGACTTACAACTTGCCCACACCCGCCCCCCATCGCTTTTGTCAAACTTTAGAACAAAATTATTGTGGACAACAAAATCAACCAGATGATGCAGACACTCATTGACATTTTCAAAAAATTGTCCATTTGTCAATTGAACCTCGTTACCAACTCCTCTACATGGGCTCTCAAGTGGTTCAATATCCTCCATATCACGCTCTGGTACAAGCTTAAGCTCGGGCACCACTTGAATGTTCTCATGTTGATCAGGTAAAGGAGTGTTACGCCGACTGTTGAAAAAAGAAAGAGTGTAAGATGAAGCAATAATTTGTGGACATAAAAGATTTAAATAAAACAAATTAGAGATGAAAAAGTAAATTGTAGATGTACCTATTCTTTGGAGATGGGCCATCACCAACATGTTCTGTCGTTCAAAATTCCATAGATCTTCGTTCCGGCTTTATTGCAGAGGCAATGTATACAATAATACTCGAAGACACTCCTCCCAACATAAAAGATACATCTATATCATCACTTACTTCAATCAATTCAAGGCTACTAGATAGGCTTGTGTTGTGGTACATAATAATCAATTTGTTTGAATCACACGATCTTAAATTTCCAAAATGACTTTTTAGTTCCTCCAAGGAACTATTTCTATTATACTTTGTAACCTTCAGTTTTTCCCCTTTATAAACAACACGTCCGTACTTTGGATTCGTCTCAAATGACCACCCATATTGAAATGCTAGTTGCACTCCTTCGATAACCATTGTTAATGTTACTGTATTAAATGAATACCTAAATTCGTGTTACAAAAAATCAATATAACAAGGAATACAAAAAAATTGCATATATCTAACTAATTTAGGGTTCATAAAATGTGAGTTTTACATAATAGATCAAAATAGTGTACTGCTACAAAAGTCAATTACTCAATAAACAACAAAAAAAACAATTATTAATGCAAACACAAAATAAACAACAAATATTAATACAAGCAGACAAGTTAAACAATATTTACCCAAAACATCAAATACAATATAATGTACTACTATATATATCAACATAAAGTACTACTAAATAAATCGATTGTTAAACTACTCAAAACAAGAAATATTAATACGAACAACAAATAATTATGCAAATAAACAATTTCAACAATATTTACAAAAAAATATTTACTAATCAACAATACACAATAAATAGTAATATAAAAATATAATATTGTATTAATTGTGACAAAATTCATCAATAGTATTAGGCAAGAGTAAGAAAGGTACCAATCAAGACCAGACATAGAGCCAAACTCTTCAACTTTGGGGGATACTATATTGTATTGGGGGAAAAAAAAGTTTGTAGGATAATGTATTAGGGGGACACAAATTTTTAATAACCCTAAAATATCAAGAAAAAGCCTCATTTATAGTTGTATGTTTTATTTATTCGCGGTAAAATTATCGGTTTTTCAAAAACCGAAAATTTTAAATTTTCGGTTGTTGAATAACTGAAATTCCAGCCATTTTGTGAACACCCAAAATTCCAGCCTGTAAAAATGTCTCTTTTAAAAAATTTCATTATAAAGTGAAAATAACCGATATTCCAGTAATAACGGAAAGTATTAGGTATTTTGGTAATAATAAAAAGAATACCACATATATGTGATTTTTCCTTATTTTTTGTGTAAGTATTTCGTACCAAATTTGTTACGCGTACCAAGTACCATGGGAACAAACGAAGTTATAGAAGAAAAAGATAATCCAAAAATGAGATTTACATGACTTAGGTACGCCATCAACTAGTATCGTTTGAGTAACCGGGTTTAGATTTCGGACCACTAAACCTGAATTTGTTGACACATGAAGTACAACAAGCAAAGTAACTCTTTCGCTTCCTTTGCTTTCCCAACAATGGACTGAGTTTTGCCTGTCCTGTATCTGTCCCATGAATTGTTGGTACACATGAAAATTACAGGCGCTTATATGGCTTCTGATCCAGCCTTCGCAGGTGCAAAATGGCTTCCCAGAAAACCCTAGACCTCGTTCTTATCTCTTCAAGCTGGCTTCAGATATCTGGAAACGGTTGTTTCGAACCAGGGTTAGGAGCGCTGGTCTCGTCCCCTACATCACGCTCGATAGAGGAGGGAGGTTTATGATGGCATGGAATTTCTTCAAGTTTTGCTCTGGTTTGAGGATGTTTGGTTACTTGATGATATTGCTAGTTATTGCCATAATTGGTGCTTCATATTTGGCAGTAGTCATTATAAGCTGTGGCCCTCAGCTGTTTCATGGAGGTTTTAGAGCTGCAATCTCGATCTTCATTCTCGTCATCTTTCATTTTCTGGTATGTTTCCATTCTATTACGTTAATTGTATATCCCTGTCTGTTTATTTTGCTTGGTATCATTAATTATGTGTTGTAAATCAATCCTGTTAGACAATTCTCTTCATCGCTTCCTTATTGGATTGTATGAAAGACAATAAGAAACGCGAACTTAATTTCGAAGGTGAAACTCTTCAACTTTCTTCTCTTTTAATTTACAATGAATGATCAGTGTGATCTTGGATATTTTTAAGAAATAATGCACTCAAGTGGTGAACCTAAAATACTTGACTTTTTCATTCTCTGACGTAATAAAGTTCTATTTGGGCAAACCCTAGACCATGTGTTATGAGATTACATGCCAGAATATTTGCAACATCGTGAACATTTTTCCTTTATGTGGCCCCAAAGTTTCTCATCGCCATAGAATATATGTTCTTTCTCGAGTTCTCCACCTAGAAATTGGATCTCGTATTTTTGCTTGCTTGTAGTTAATTTTGTACATTATGGGATCTTGGATAGACGATCAAGGATTTCCTTTTTGAGAATTTTTTTTTAACCTTTTTTGGGTTACTAATTTGAAATGTTTTCAAGCATTTCTCAGGGAAGATTTGACTTTGGAACACATGAAGTGTTAGAGTTGAGAGAATAAGATTAGCATCAACTGTGATACAAGAGATAACTATAAAATAAACAATTAAAAATCAGGAAATGAGGAATAAATCCTTTATATGCAGCATTTATGCTGGCATGGAAACGTAAATACTGTTACACAAAAATTACCGTCCAGAATTAGCCAAAAATCCTTGATCTTAATACCCTCATGTCCATATTCAAACTGGAACATCAAATGAGTTAACAGATAATCTTGTATGCACCTAGTAAATGACTTGGTGGACAAATCTTCAATTTGGTCTGATGCAATACGTGAAAGAGAAATAGACCTACTGACTAATCATTCTCAAATACAATGAGATTTTAGTTAAACATGTGTACTAACATGGAAAACTGCCTATGTTGCAATCTCAACAAATGGGAGGCATGGTGGCTTACCTTCAAGGCCAGAGGGAAGCTTATGGAATTAGATTATCTTATCAAAGGTGAGCAACGTACATTTGATATTGCACATGGGAGCTAGATTTGGCAGTACTTGCTTCTGACTAAACAATTAGGCCATGGAGTCTCTTATATATTGTCCTTGACTTCCATGTGTGTGGACAATCTGCCTAAGTCAACAAAGTTTGTTGACTGAATATTTGATGAATCAGGTAGAAACGACCATTACCTACAGAGTGGATTGAGCTTATTTCATGACCTGATATTCCAATGAACTGCTACCCTATGTTCAATCAGGGACTGAACAACTGACTACTGATTGCACATAATGAAATGTATTCGATTCAGTGCTTTTTGCATACAGTAGGTGTTTAGCCTATTTTCAGTTCTGGGTGACTGAAAAAACTAACTGCTGATAATGAAATATGTTTAGTCTATAATGAAATATGTTTGGTTCCATGCTTTTTGGGTACAGTTAGTGTTCAACAAACTGTTTTTAAGAAGCCGCATCAAAATGCTGGTAACCGTCTGAAACATGAAGTCCAACCGTCAGCTTAATAGGAATCTCAATCACCATATGTCTGTCAGATAGTTTGCAGAACAAAATCATGTGTATATTTGTGTTGAATAACTATTATGCACCTAGGAAGGATAATTTTGTTCAAGTGGAAGGCTCTAAAAGGCCAAGGGGAGGGGCCCCAAAAGAACATGGATGGAAACATGACTTATGGTCAGACTGAGGGTATGCTGCTTGATCAAGCAAAATGGCGGAACATGATTCATGCAACCAACCCCAAATAGTTGGGATTAGGCTTGGATGATGATGATGAACTATTCTGCCCTTAGTAAACTTTATCATCTCAAGACCAAGAAAATATAATCAGGGTCACTTAATAGGGAAATATAACAAGGATCAACATAAAAAAAAGAAAAGAAATACAATCCGGTCACATCTTTTATTCAGAAATGTTCTTAATTCTTATAACATGTGTTGCACGTCACTTCTGATGTCAAATTCATTGGTATTAGTTTTGATGTCAGCACCATAAACTAGAAAAATTGCACCTCATGCTTGAGGGATAAATACAATGGATCTCTTAAATCACTAGCTAAATTTTTCAAATAAGAATGTCCTGAAAATGCTCCAACCAGGCTTGTGGTGCTTCTTTGAGCCCAAATCACCCTCACAAGATGACACTGATATAGAGCTCAATATATATCCCAATTGCAGTTGAATGTAAATCATCTTATGTAGAATGCCATTAAGAGACACATTCTTACCATGCATTTGATGCAAATCCAATCCACGAGCCACAACTGATAGAAGAACTGAAATCGTTGTTCATTTGGTCAAATGATGTAGAGCCTCTTCTTTGGCCACTGGCCATTCTTTTTACCTTCTGGCAGTCCCATCTAAAAAGGTTTAGACTTCCTCAAGTGCATGACATACATGCTTGCAAGACTCTTCTATTTTAGAGCCTCTATTTCCTCCTTCATGGCTTGTCTCTGGTATGCAGCTTTTAAGACTTCCTTTTATGTAGATTACTCCCAATCGAAGAAGGGGATGACCGAAACGACACCAAACCTTAAGAGATAGTAGGAACACAAACAAGGAATATAGCTTAGGAATGTGGGAAGAAGATGGATTATTATCCTAAGTAGTCTAAGCACACTCATTTCTAGGGAGAAGGTCACTAATGTTTACATTCTCTTCTAGACTGCATCTGGTATGTTAACTTCGAACCGTAGTTGTTGGGATTGAGAACATGACCGGAGGGGGAGCATGATCGGGAGCAGGGGATACTGAAATGCTAGAAAATCCGTATAGTTGGGAGCGCCATCTGTACAATGCATATGTTAGGGATCTATATCCCCAAAAGTTAGGGATTGGGATCCCCAACCTTTTGGGGATCTTGATCTTGACCTTTTTGGATCTTGATCCCAACCTCTTGGGGTTCTTGCTAACATCCTTAAAGGGGTTTGTATAGTCTTGGACTGTATATACCATTTTAAGGTTAGGATCTCTTTATTCATAGAAAGCAAGCTATGCAACTATATCGAAGTATATTTGTGCTGCTAGGTGGATATAAACTAAGAAAATTTGTTATCTTGGTCTTTAAGGTTGGATCAAGATCCCTAACAGTATGAATCAGGATATCTAACAGTAGAGATTGAGATCCCGGAATTTAAAAATAAGATTTCTTGAAGATACCATTCCCGGAGTACCGGAGCAAGATTCTGGAGCTAAATCGCCACCTATGTTGGGAGATCCCAACAACTATGCATTAAACATAGTTTTTTAAAAGTGTGAGTTGTTGTCTTCTTGGAGGTGCCTTAGTGTCAATAAATGTGTGTAATAATCGAGTTGCAAAGCACAACACTTCGTAGGGGGAGGTCTAGATTCTCTTCTAGGTCTATTTAGATACATCTTGGTTATTAGCATCAGACATTAGTATTTCAAGGTTGAGACTGTTGCCTCCCAAGAGGAGCCTTAGTATCGGAGAATGCACGGCAAATGTCAGAGGCGATAATATTAAAAGTCTGAGGCAGTTTTATAAGGGAGCAGTCCTTCAATGATTAAGACATGTTAACTTTCGTTAATGTTTTCTAATTTAAGATCATAAATGTGTAACCTTCCTGATTTGCTGTCGGATTTGTTATTTTGTGAAATACACTTGGTAATTGGACTTACGTATATTATGGACAGATAACACACACAAACTGAAGTTACAGTGCCTAGTTTACTTTGGGTTTCTTTCCGGTTAACCACTGAATCAAGGAAACATAAAATGAGACAACAATATGTGTTCTATTACTGAAGTATAAATGTGAAAACGAATAGTTAATGTTGGTATATTCCACGGAACAGCCAGGGCCATTCATAACAAGCCACACCTATGATCAGGGCACATTCCTGATTGGAATGGTGGACATTATGTCCTTAATGACTTGACTAGGCTGGGGAAAGGATTGAAGGTCATCATGTCTTGGAACATGGAAAGGCAATCACCTATGGCCAAGGGGAGGATGGTCTTTTGACCTTAACTGTTAGCTGCGATTGTGCACAGCAGACGAAGTTTCCAACCCCCACATATTTATCCATTGCAAGGTGGCTTTGGCACTTTGGGGAGACCTGCTGCAACTTTTCAATTGGTCATAGCCTCATGGGTAACCCTGAAATTGGTTCCATACCTCTTCAACTCCTCTTTCCTGCCACCATGGTCGAAGTCAGGTATTCTACTCTGGCGGGCCTCAGTAACAGCCATGCCCTGGGTAATTTGGATGGAAAGAAACAACATGATCTTCTCAGATGAAATGGCCACGGTGGAGGCACTAAAGAACCAGATCAAAGAACTCGTCATCTTTTCACAAATATTTCAAGCACTTCTCCTACATGGACTTCCACCAAAATTGTCAGGCTTTGCTGTCTGCACTACCCACCCGCATCCCTCACTCTTCCCTGTGGAGACCCCCTGAACCTGGTCAGACCAAATTCAACTTTGACGGGCTCAGCAGGGAGAGGGGACATCTTCCGTGACCACAGAGGACGGATTTCTTTACTCCTAGAAATTCATCGGCCATGCTGACTCCAATACTGCTGAGGCCCTTGCCCTTCTTGAAGGTCTCAAGAATTTCAACCCTAGCCGGAGGACAGTTTTATTCATTGATGGAGACTTTGAAAACATTATTACCTAGGCTTTTGGACACTTGGACTACCCTTGGAGACTAGCACACATTTTTGACAAAATACTTCACATTTGCGTGTATATGCATGTCTCATTGAAGCATATATGGCGCGAGGCCAATGCAGCAGCGGACGATCTCCCTATACAGGAAGCACCCGCCTGGAACTTTTTGAGTTCTTGGTTCCCATTTTGCTATGAAACTGATTGTAAAACTTTTTTGATCTTCTTTTTGTTTCGCCCACCAAACAGTGGGGCCGTTGTATATCGCACCTGGACCGCGGGTTGCCATTTTCTGTAGCTTTTACACTTCTTTTAATACAAACATTGTTAACGGATTAAAAAAAACTGTTAGCGGCAGGTTGAGAGAGGCCTTTTGGTAATCTCCTTAAGATGCCTTGGCCAAGAACAGAATATATGGAAGCCCGTGCTGGAATTCCTGGTTGACTAAGACTTGAGATCCATAAAAAGCACTCTTGTTTTCCCTGTGTAAAATATAGTTTTCAATTAACTTAGTTTCACGAGCAATCGTGAAAAATTTGGGTGATTAACTACATGAGCAATTGTGAACAATTCAGACGATTAACTATTTCAGGACCCACAATCGATTGAGATCCTTGCAAGAGATTAGTGCGAGAACACCTTGCTGCTGCGAGAACATCTTTTCGCCGTGGAATACTTTACTTCTATGAGAATACCCTACTACTGTGAGAACTCATTATTGCAATGGGAACACTTTCCTTTTGTGAGAATACCCTACTACTGTGCAGAAACGTTATGCCGTAAGAGGTTTACGTTTGTAAGAAACCTACTTCGCTGAGAATCAGCAAATAGGATCAGTTCACTATGTATGTAGTTGAGCACCTCGATCTTTTAGACCCCAAGAAAATGAAAGATCTCTGACAAAGGTGGCTGGTCTATAACTGGTTATCCCATTTGGAAAGAAAGTCAAGGATTACTAGAATGATCAAGAGACATGATATGCTGGTAATGTGTACTTGCATGAAGCAAGATAGAGGCCACATGTCTCTTATATATGGAGCAAGGAGGACTTCTTGTCTCTTGCATCTAAGATTGACATGGAAGGACAACTGTCCTCCTTGAAGTTATGTAGTGTGGTGAACCCACTTTTTGAGCTCAAGGACACAGGCGAACAAGGTTGTATTTTGGGGTCTGCTCCAGGAACTCTTGTTCACCATACTCGGTCAACCACCAGATAGATAGGCTTTGCCGTGAACCACCATTTGTGTAGGCTAGAGATCCTAGAAGGTTTCCAGGACTGTACAGCAGCATGGAGTACCAGTTCTCTCTCTGAACTTGAAGTTGTTCTCTGTGTTACTGTTTTGCATGCATCAGAAAACAGGGAACTTGGACGAGCTGGTTCTTGAAGATGCTACCTAGGATTTAAGTGAATTTTGAATAATGAACCTGAGTCTAGTTGACGACCACAAAAATTGACCTCAAAACTGTTTGTAATTTGTGAGACTTTGGTATCAGGCACCTAGAGCCCGGCCTTACTGATTGAAGAAATAATGCCCAAGCAGTTTCTGTAAATACATTTTGTCCATTTGTTTCATTAAGGATTATGCTTGATGCAAATTCATATAACAAAAAAGAATTCAAAGGAAATAATAATGTATGGATTGAAAATTAATGGAGGTTAACTAGTCTACTAGCTTCATTGGCTTTGCGAATTCAATAAAATTCATAGGAGCAATGCTATGAAAAAAATAACTGTCAACCCTAAAAAATAGGCCTAACACAACCCTATTTATGGGCTTTGTTTGGATACCCTTGGCCCAATTCTTATGTAATTAGAAGTCCTACCTGAATTTAACACTTTTATCCTATTTATTTTTTTGACGAGGTTACATAGGAATGGAGCTTGAGAAGTTAGGCTATGAAAACCAAGCCACTACCGTCTTGACCCAAGGCTGATTCCTTTAACACTTTTATCCTTAAGGAAATAAAATAAGACAAAGTCATCCTAAAGAAAAACCTGAAAGATTGGAAACTGTAACTTTTGCTCCAATATTGAAATCGCTATCATGACTCTAGTTTGGAAACAACAGCATAAGTCCTAGGACAGTCAAACCTGTTTCGCTAGTTTTACCCAGCAAACTAGGCTGAAAAGCATCTCTGAAGGTCTGAATGTGAGCTCCAAAGTTTGCTGGGCATAGTCAGTCTACATCAATGATGTAAGTCTTGAATTTCCATTTTGAAATTGTAACCTTGTGACGAGTGTCCTGTTTTAATTAGAAATGTCTATGATGTTTTTGGACACATCGACCAACAACACAACTGCATGCGTACTTTTTCTTCTTCTGCTCAATATGGTAGATCAGCATAAGACATGCTTACTATGTGTCGTAGCTTTTTTTTTTTTTTCCTATTGCACATGCATCTTCTGCATGGATTTTCGTCTAATAAGAAAGTGAACCAAATTTCTTATGGTAAGTTTTGTTTCCTTTTTAAGTTTGCACTCTAAGAAAGTGATGATTGACCTTTTTTCTGATTAAAGACTTTAGATACCAAGTTTGTTGTGGTAAGTAATAAGTTTTCACTTTGTGGAAAGTTAATTAATAAGAATGTTTTAGATGGAGTTACCTTCTGACCGAATGAAATTGGTCTTCAGTGGCTGGATTCTCATCCCTAGTGCATTGCAAGAACCACGTTCGATGCCCTAAACATCTTTGTCAAAGAACATTTATTGCTCTGTGTGCGTGTGTGCGTGTCTGTGTCTGTGTCTGTGATTACTTGTCACGACCCTACTCCTTGCCGGACCCATGAGGGCCGGGCCCGGGCCCGGGCCCTGGCCCGTAGGAGGAACTTAGGGAGTGGGGCCACGATCACAAGTTGTGAGTGCCACTTTTGTTGGAGTGCGCTCAACACCTTGATAAGAGATGGAATTTCCGATATCAACACCAAAGAAACGAAAAACGAAACAAAATATACCTAACCATAGTCTGCTGGACAAACAAGTCCCAAAATACATATAACAGTTCAAAATGGACATATATGGGCCCAAGGAACAAAAGGCCCAACATCAAGACATATTACCAAATCAAAATGGACTATATGGCCGGACCGTCAACCAAAATATACACTGCAAAATAGAGTTTCAACAGAAGGGGGGTAAGGGACCCCAAGCACGACCACCAGGATATGCAACTTCAGTTACGGTTGGCTATCACTCTACATGGAGGAAAAATTAACAAAGTGAGCTGTAAAGCTTAGTAAATAAGATCTAGGTGCCATGCATTCATGCTTACAAATATTTTTTCATGTCAAAAATCAGGGTTTTAAGCAAGTCTTACAAAGCATGGAATTATGTGTCAAACCTATATTTAAACATACGTGCCATGCATGATTTATTTCATGGTGGAATAATAACTAATCAGATTAATCAGATATGATTGTAATAAGAAGTCAATCAAATAATTCAGGCATGAGCATTATAACAGATCAAAACATTTAGGCATGAGCATCATAATAGAGCAAAACATTTAGGCATGCATATAACCAGAACTCCTGAAGTAGAAGTTCTACCCATCAGGCTAATCAAATCCTGAGGCGTAGAGCCTCTACCATCACAACCAGGAGAGAAGCACCACCAACGGGTAAATCCATTGCGTAGTGCCTCACACATGCTCACGGTCCCCAGCGCGCTTTGGAGCTTTTGATAGGCACTGACCTTACAAGACACGACCCTTTGGCGAGTGAGCGTGACACTACCAAAGGGGTCCCAATGAGTAGTGCCTCACATAAGTTTTGGGAGAGCGACCACCCAAACACACACACTCCTAACTCTTATCCTATCATAGAGGACAGGGAAGATCACAGCTGTCGGCACAAATATCTCATCAGATCATAACTGAAGCATGTCTCCATGCGTACATATCTTATTGAAAGCATGTTACCATGCACACATATCTTATCAGAAGCATGTTACCATGTACACATATCTTATCAGAAGCATGTTATCATGCACACATCTTATTAGAAGCATGTCATAATGCACGGATCATATAACAGAAGCATGTTTCCATGCACACAAATCATATTAGAAGCATGTCATACATATAATCACAACAAACATCAATATGTCCAGAGCATGCTATACATATAATCACAAGAAACATCACTATGTTATATTGTCATGCTTATCAGCTCAAGAGACATTATCATGTCAGTAACATGGTATATATCAATGTAATAGACATCACCGTGTCATATTATCAAGCTTATCAATTCAAGAGACATTATCATGTCAATATCATGCTATATATCAACGTAATAGACATCACTATGTCGTATTATCATGCTTATCAATTCAAGAGACATTATCATGTCAATATCATATTATATATCAATGCAATAACCATCACGATGTCATATTACTGGTTTTTCCACGATGAACACTGTCCACCATTAAGGGCATATCATTAAAATCAAAGATCATTTAAACCTGCAACCAATTTCTTGATAACTAGACTCATAACAAGACAACTTTCATATAAGAAGTAACCCCAGATATTGGTCTAAAGTTTGTCAAACTATTTGATTTTCCCGAATAAAATTTCTTTTTTGCGCATAGTTAGCAAATTGCCGATTAAACGACGATTTTTTAAAACAATCGACGACTTTATGGAAACCGTTTAAAACTGCAATGTTTTGAAAAAATCGTCAAAATATCGTGTATTTTTCATAAAAAAGTTTAAAATGCGATTTTTTCGTATAACGATGTAAACCACACCAAAACATTGTTTTTTTTTGTACTTGCACTTTTTTTTTTGAAAGATAATTTCCTTTTTCTTGTGAGAATGAGCATGAAGCAGTAGTGAGATCAATCTCCTCAACCCTAGCCCCAAACCTCTCTTCTTTCAATTTCTCTTCCTCCCTTATATCTTCTTCACTCTCCCAACCCCCTCCTCTTACCATGGGAGAAGCCTCCTCATCTACATGTGCTAATGACCTAAAATGTCTTTGATAACAAAAACCCTAGAAGTTATCAACCACAACAGGAAGAGACCCTAGAAGTCTCGACCAAAATCCCTTTGATGCAGGTTGAGCAAGCATGGGAGGCCAAATCCCTTTGATACCAGAAACCCTAAATTCTCGACCAAAATCTTATAATTATTGACTACTTCTAAACTCCTTGAAACCATAAAGTTCACAATCCCATCTTCAACAGAGAAAGATTTAGGTTTTCCATCCCTCTTAATCTCATATTGTGGACCTGAAACCCCATGATTATCATCTGAAACCCCAGAACGAGACGATAGAGTTACTGATCGAATCCACCAACCAATAATCTAGCGTTTCTAGTCTTCCTAGTTTCATCGTGCAAACTAGAGACCACCCTCTTCCTTTTCTCTCTCTAGAAACAAAGCAATGTGAAACCAATGGCTACGAGCCCAGCCCTGTTTTCAATTAAAGAAAGGTATATAAACTTTAACTATAGTTATAGTCACCATACCATAGTTAAAAAATTTTAATGAGGAAAAAACATTCTTGTATTTTTTTTGGATACCTACTGAGTAGGTGTGATATTTATTAAAGTATTTAATGAGTAAATTTATATGGTATGGTATAATTTTTTGATGGTTTTGGCATAATTTTTATTTTTTAGAATTTCAAAATTTCTAATTTTTAAAATTTATCCGATTTTTTTAGCCTAGTATGATATATTGGTGATATTTTACATAAAATATTTTTGCCAATCCGTATTTTTAACCCGATTTTTTCATCCGACTTTTTAAAATAAAAACGATTGTTTTTTGATTTTATGGTAAGCCGATTATTGATAGTCCTCGACTTGCTAACTATGGTTTTGTGCAGCAGAAAATCTAGGGTGACACATTACTAGAAAAATGACCATAACTTTCAAACCATAATGAATTTTATTATAAGCCCAAAACAAATTTTAAACTAGACTCATCTAACATTTTAAAGTGTTTAAACCTCATTCTAGTAAATTTTGGTCAGTCAAAAGCTTCACACAAAAACATGCTAAATCCCTAGATTTTCATTTCATAAATCTGGCATGCTTCAGCAAATAGTTAATAGCTTTCAAATTACATGAGATATTAACAAAAAGGTCGTTTCCATGTGGAAATACATTCAACATCCTATGGACCCACCAAAATCCATGATCTAAGGCAGTGATTTAAAAAACGGATCGGTGCCTCGGATCGGGCACTTCAAAAACCCATCCGGATCGGTGAATCGACGATCCGGATTGGGGATTCGGCCGACTCGGTCAGATTAAGCTCTAAAAAATGCAGAAAAACTATTAAAATTAATTATAAATGTAGTCTTTTAGGAATCCAATAAGAAATGAAGGTACTCCATTGTTAACTTTCACTTTTTTCATCAATTTGTGAATATTGATATGTTTTTTCTTTGTATAAACTTATGTTAACCATTAAATTTACATCACACATAAGAAAAATCATATAATTATCATGGATAAAGTATATAATCATACATGGACTACTATAAAAAGTAGATTTAGTGGATAAAAATGGCCATCAAAATCTCAAATTGGCGGAAAGCCCTAATTCCCTAAAAATACCCAAATTATTACAAACTAACTAACTATAATCCAAATTTATTACAATCTAACTAACTATAATGTTATATGCCGAAATTAAAATTGTTGGTTTAAATTTTATAATTATTATATTATACAAATAATAACAAATCTAAAATATTTTGTAATACGATCTAATTTAAAATGTATTATTGAGAACTGTAAGAAAGATAATAAATTACATGATTTATAATGCAAAAATTAATAAATAAAATAAAAATTTGATTAGAAATTATTAGAATGTATACCAATTTTCAAAAAAACACTTTCATTTTGCAAAATTTTAATTTTTTAGATTTCTAGAATAAATTTAGTAAAAGAGATTGTTAATAGAAAGAGAGAGATTTCAAATGGAATAAATTTCTTTAAAATTTTTTTTTTTTAAGATTTATAGAATAAATTTAGTAAAAAAGATTGTTAATAGAAAAATATTCGGAGTACGGATCATGACTTTCTGACGGTTGTTAGAATCTGAGCGATTTTCATATTGTCGGAAAGCTCACGATCCTTACAATAACACAATACCACTCAAAGCACCAGACAAAGGTTATTCAACAAATCGAAAAAAAAATCTAAAGGAAGCATTAGTAGGAAAGGATTCAAGATGCAAATAGGATCAATGACTCAAAAAGTCTTGGACCTTACATCATCCGCCCCTGAAATGGATTTAGTCCCTTTAAATCATTCATCTGCTTATCAAATAACTGGGGGTACATCTTAAATACCAAGAAAGTGCAACTCAGGTTGGGTAGGGGGTCTAAAGGTCACACTCTTATCATAACAGTCAACAGTGGCATGGTGTGTAAACAACCAGTCTATGCCCAAAATAACATCAAAGTCCTGAATATCTAATAGTATCAAGTCTATAGCCCGGACACACCCCTCAAGCAATACCCCACACTGCTTGTACACTGTATCAGTCACCATAGAATCCCCCAAAGGCATGCACAATTCTAAAGTATAGTCAAGAGGTGAAGGTTCAACATTTAGATGACATGCAAAATGAGGTGCATCAAAAGAATGATATCAGAATCCTAGCCTCTCTACCACAAACATAGAGCATTCCTCGGATCATTGAGGTAGAAGCCTTAACCTCCTGCTCCGTGAGTGCGAACACCCGACCCTGAGTCTTCAGTCTGTTCTCTAGCTTCATCATAGGGCAGTCCTTGATCAGGTGGCCAGGCTTGCCACATCTGAAACACGCTCTCGCCTTCTTGTACCACTCAGCTGCAGAGTGGTTGCTAATCCCATAGTAGCATGTTGGGTGCTGGTTCTCCCTTACATCGCCCGGGAATGTTTTTTGGGCTTCGTCCTTCTCAATCTTCATGGCTAGGTCCATCAATGGGGAGAACGCCTTAAGATTGGCTGACATCAATCTCGCTCGGATATCTGGTCTGAGGCCCCCCACGAATTTGCTCGCCTTACGAGCCTCGATGTTGATAATATGCAGCGCATACCGGGAGAGCTCCGCCAACTTGGCCGCATACTGCTCTACTGACATCTTTCCTTGCTGCAGCTTGATGAATTATGCTTCCTTCCTCTCTTGGATAGAGTCAGGGAAATACTTCTCGTTGAATGCCACTAGGAAGTTCTCCCATGTGGCCACAGTCACTGGCTCCACCCAGGACTGCTTCATCGAACTCCACCAGTGCTCGGCATCCCCTTCTAGCATGATGGGCCCTAATCTTACTTTTTACTCGTTCGAACATTGTACGACCTCGAAGATCTTCTCTACCTGCCTCCTCCATCTATCAGCCTTTTCTACTCCTCCATGCCTCGAGAATGCTGGTGGTGCAAATCTCTTGAATCTTTCAATTAACCCACCATCTACACTATCTGAGCAGGGGAAGCCGGGCCGGTATATAATCCTTCATCGACTTGAGTTATGGCCCCGAGCGTCCTAAAGAATTCCCTGAAAGCCTCGGTGTTCCCATTACTTGCGCTCTCGTACGTGCGTGCGTGTATTTAATGAAATCTATAAAGTTTCATGTAGGGTGATTCCATACTGTTCTTTGAGATCAATTTTTGGGGTTTGCATTTCTGAGATCGGTAGTGGTGTCTTGTTGACATAGTTCTAAACAATTCAAATTTGCAGTACTATCTTGTAGAATTCTCAATAATTAATTCTCCACTTAATGGTTAAGCTTTATGTTGCAGCTTGCTATGTTGATATGGAGCTACTGCATGGTGGTTTTCACAGATCCAGGTTCCGTTCCTGAAAACTGGAGACGCTTACTTGATGAGGAAAATCCAGAGACTGTTGCTTCTGCAAACTCATCAGATTTTGTTGCCCCTATAGTTAGAAGTTCTGCATGGTCTCCATCTACTTCCATGGCAAGAACATCAGAAGGAGGCTATTGCGGCCGCTGTCAGAATAATAAGCCTCCTCGCTGTCATCATTGCTCTGTTTGTGAGCTAATTTCCATCTATCTGTTTTATGGCTTACTGAATTTTTGTCATCATATTAGGTTTATTTCTGCTTAAAATACATACAGTTCTTTTCCTGAAGTTTTTGAATTGGAAAATTCTTATGTACATGATCAATCATACTTCATGGTATACCAGAGAATAATTCTAATAACATTCTAGTATGCAATCGTATTTGAACATGCATCTATTTATTTGTGCATGCCAGTGTAGAGTCTGGTGGATGAATGGTTTATATAGTCCAAGTGTCATTTGTCCTTTCATATCACAATTGCACAGTTTGCGGGTAGCACAAGCATGCTTTCTATTGTTGACATTTGTCTCTCAAATAAATCAGTGGTGTACATGTAATAATGCTTTCCAGCTCGCCTCAGGCAATACTTGGTTCTTGGCTGAGACAAGTAACTCAGCCAAGTCATGTACATGATAAACACACTATAAAAAATTCAAAACAATTTGAAATTGTTTGTTAAATAGTTAAAAATGTAAAAAATAAAATAACTAATAGAGATTGTTAAAAGTCTATAGAAGTTGAATAATGTTTATAAAAGATGGATTATTTGAAAATTTTGATTTATGTCCAGTAATATTTAGAGTAATAAAGAATAGAAAAATAAAAAGTTTGTGCATGTAATAAGGAAAGTTTCCACCGTACCAGTTCATTCAGTAAAGTTGTTAACACTATCCAAAAAAGAAGAAGGAAAGTTTCCAAATAATCTGAAAACCATATAAATGAAAACCATATAAATCATATATTAATGCATTTCGGTATCATTAAATGCAAATTTTTAATAAAAATTAGGGCCTTTTATTACTTTTAAAGAGAGCGAGTTGCCCTTGCTACTTGCCTCAGCCATAGGCTGTGGCTGAGTTACCAGCTGAGTCCACTTGGACTCAGCGCAATTCTTTAAATTGTTGGATTGTACTGTATGACATACACGTTTGTATGGGTGCGGACATGTATAGGACAGGTGTGTTCTTGTCATCTTGTTTTGAACCTGGTACGTGTTCCTGATTATTTTCCTAATTGTTTTGTTGAAGCCCTTCTTTTGGTTGAGAGAATGCTCCATGCTTTCTTAAATAAAGTTAATTTGATTTTCACCTTCTTCTCATGGCCTTGATTTTATCTTATGAATGATGCATGTGCAGTAAACATGCTATCTAGGGGTGAGAATTTCGGGATATTATACATCGGATCCAGATATGGCTCCGAGTTTGGATTTACTTCCATATTCACAGAGTTTGAGCTCACGAATTGAAACATACAAAATTGCTCAATTCACAAGTTTAGAATAAAGAGAAACAGCAGAAGAAGATAAAAAAGACAAATACTAATGTAACTGAAATAGCACACAATCATACGCCATCTAAATCAATTTATCGGCAGCTACTTCAATCAACACAAATCTTTAAAATAAATAAGATGATATCAACAAGAACCTGCAAGAATAGCTGATGCCTTGCCATCTCCTCTTCTGGATTCTCAATGCAAACAAGCGATAAAAATTCACTACTACGAAACCCTCTTCTTTCTCAGAACGTAAAGCCAAAGCCTCATTTTTTGTTACAGAGCTCTGTTGGATCCGATTCTGAAAATCCAAAGCAGGAATCCATTTCCTTGAAAACCCTAATGTTGGGATCCACTTATTTTTTTGTTGCTGAGCATGGGAAGCTAAGCCCCTGAAAATGGAGAGATTAGGGCATGTTTTGTGGTTGAAAAATGGCGAGGTGTTGAACAGAGTGGCTTTGCAGGAGTTCGCCATTAGAGGATTAGGATTTAGGACAAAAATAGTGGAAAAAGTGCCTCCACTCATCAATATTACTGAGACATAAACTCATCTCAATGCAAAATAAACCATTTGAGAGAGAGAGAGAGAGGGAGAGAGAGAGAGAGAGGAGAGAGTAGTTGCGGAGAGAATCGAGGTGACGTAGTTGAGAG
>NW_006496520.1:721089-734812 GCF_000471905.2 Amborella trichopoda | reverse complement strand
AGAAACCGGGTCGGATCAGGATCAGATCCACCTACACCCGGATCTGATCTGGATTTTAATTTGGATTTGAATTTTAGATCTAGATCCGAATTTCGGATCCAAATCATGGATTCATACCCGGATCTGAATAAGATCTGAATTCTGGGTTTCGGATCCGGATCGGGTGAATTCTCAGCCCTAATGCTATCCTTTACATCCTTGTTCTATCTATGGTCACTGTTGACTGCTTTCAAGACCAATCACTTTTGCTGCCAAAGGAGTATCTTGGTTTCCCACTCATTTTTGTGATGTCTGTATTCTAGAAGATTCAAAAATATAATGCGGTTAACTCCTAATCCTTATGGATATTCAAAGTTTCCAAAGGGGTGGAGAATTTGATGAATCTGTGGCTCTCACTAGGGCATAAAGGGGGTGACTCAGTTTGATACAGCAATTTGCTTGGCTTAAAAGCACCACAAATTACAGGGGGAGAAAACAAATACATTATGAAACCTAGTAACATACAGTTACATGGTTGAGAACTTGGCCTAGCTAGAGGCAAGATAGCTTACCCAAAAGAAAATGGTAATACTATGTCTTCCCTTTCCCCATTGTTTCGACTTATTAAAAAACGAAACAAACTCCGATTCTTCTTTGTCAGTATCTACAACTGATGCAATTTGGTAACTAATCGGTCTAAATGATTATATCATTAAATTACTTTTGAACTTAATCGTTGTCAGCTCTATGTGCTTGGTCTCTGTCATCACTGATTGGGTTTGGTATGATCTGGCTAGCATTATGCTGACATAATTCAACCTCTTGGCTGAAGATTCTGGAGCACAAAAGACACTGTATTAGGTCATAATCTGTACTATCTCATATCCAAAATCATTTAGTCAGTCTTCTTCCTCAACATGCGCCCTGGAAGGCTGCATTCTTCATAGCAAGGTCTTAATTTTTTGAGAACACAAACTTTCACTGAGAAACATTTCTGATTGCTAGACCTATCCATTCTTAAATGTCTACTTCTAAAGTGTTCTAGACCATAATTAGGGGGTATATTGCTTTCCCATGTTTTCTACTAGTTGCATGGAGAACGAGCAGGAGGAGGCTTTGTCAATATCTCGGTCAGTCCACAGTTGGCATGCTAAGGGGACACTAATTTTTAGACACACTACAGACACAAGCACACACTTTGGCCAAGTAGCACAGATATTAGTTAACCTTCTTTCAAAAATGTTGAACTTGTCCATCCAGTTTTGTGCATATGTTGTCTGTTATCTTTCTCTTAATTATGAAAACTGGTCTGGTTTATGTCAATTGACAGAGAGTATTCTTTTTTTTTTTTTAATTCATGACTGGTTATATTCCTATGCAACACGTTATATATTCATGTATTGTACCCCTTGCAGGTCAAAGATGCGTCTTGAAGATGGATCACCATTGTGTGTGGGTAGTCAATTGTGTTGGAGCAGGAAACTACAAATTCTTTCTACTTTTCCTGGTACTTCTGTTGCATTCTTTCCTTTCAGTTTTTTCATGATATTAGCATGGGAATGTTGAATTTGGAGGTGATTTATCAACTCATATGGTGATGTTTTTGGTAGTTATGAAGCTATATGGTGACTGCAATATCCATGCATGTTATCATGGAAACTCTTTGTTTTGGGCAGTTATTTTCTTGTAATCTAGGAATTATCAGCCTGCAGTCAAGCCTTTCTGAGAATCCGGTACTCTACCCAATATTTCCAAGACATCGAATTCTTATGAAGTTACTTATTTCCTGGGAAAAGTTTTTTATCAAATTGATCTTTTAAACGGTTGTAGTTTAAACAACTTTCCTGTAGGTGAAAAATAAAATAAAAAGATCAACTTGTCTATCAAGACAACAGTCCACACATTAAAGAAAAAGAGAAAAAGATGGAACTGTCATTTTTATTTCTATTGTCCTATACAGTATGTTTCACAGTTTTACTTTCTACTGCATGGTGATTGCCTTTTGCTGAGGTTAGCAATATAGAATCTAAATTTTCATCGTGCATTATATGTTGGGTGACACAAATGTTTTACTTGCATCTGAGGCACTGTAATTTGTGGAAAGTTTTCTGTGTAGTGTGTCTTGATAAACATTATACTATAATGGGTTTGACTTTGTCTCATTTTGTAACATTCAGCCATTGGAGTGATTGATATTTTTTTAGAATGGCTAACTGTACATATTTTCAAATAATTACGAACGATACTTTTATGATTGCTGTAGAAGATATTGGATGTACAATTGTTAGGCAGGTTTTCATGGCCAGGTATTTGCATCCATGAAAGATGTGTCGACATGTCCACATAATAAGTTGAAACATGTGCCCCACCAGGTGTCCATCTTGAATTATTGTGAAGGATGCTTATATGTCACGTGCAGGAAGTCTTCCCTTATAAGAGTCCCCCATCATTCGTTTAATGTTTTCATCTTGTTTTTATTTCACCTTGCATGGACATGCATACTAATTTATTTCCAACTGTAGCCTAACAGTTCCTCCTAACAGCTTTTCACTTGACTTCAGCCATATATTTTCCCTTATGTTTTTTCGAAGGTGTTCACCTGTGATTCCTATCTTTTGGACATTTTTCATTTCATTTTTACTTTTGGTTGGTTACTATCCCTGCTGGAAAGAAAGTGGGATGGCTCCGAACTGCTTCTGAATGAGCAGGGCCATTTCTGGGGACTCGAACGGAACCTACAGCGTCACACCCTAACCACAGCCAAGAGCCTGATTCTTTAATGCTGCTAGTATTTTTGCTGGAAATTCAATGATTCCTTGTGCATGGTAACTATCTATGAAACGGCACAAAGTGTAAATAAGTCCTGATCCCTCTCATATTCATGCTCCTTCATAAAGTTCTGCTTGCACACACATCTTCAATTTTATCAAACAGCCAGAGATTACACATCACTGCCTGACTATGATGTGGTCAGACACAAGGTTGCTTGTTTAGTAAGAGACCCCCTTCTTTTTGACTCCTCAACAGTTCTATATTGTCTTGCTTCATCTTGATGCTGCACCATTTTCTTGGCAATTTGATCTATAATCCTCTAGACCAGTTGGTGGTTAATAATCCAAAAATAAATAAATAAATAAACAAATAATTTGAAACTTACTTTTAACTTTATTATATACAAACCATTTTCCAAACTTATTTTCAAAACTGCGTCATCAATCTAATTGACATGTAATTTATTGCTAATTCTACTGTGCGTGAAATGAACACCTTGTTGAAACATATTCTAAATTGGCTGCTTGCGTTTTAAATGCATTAAGGGATAAAGCTACTTTAAATTCCTTCTGACATATAAGTGAAATCTTTTCATTTATGTTAGGGCCTGACATGGTTTCTCTTTGTTGGCTAGATGTATACATTTTTGGAGACAACATTGGATACGCTAGTACTATTACCACATTTCATTGAATTCTTTGGAGAAGCCAAGAACCGTTCTGGTTCACCTGGCAATCTTGCAATCAGCTTTCTCACATTTGGTAGTTTCTTGTCCATCTTCATGGTTGGGGTGTTGAAGTTGTAAAACTTAAGTGTCTGTAATCAGCTAAATGCTTTCTCTGTTGCAGTCCTCAACTTGGCGTTTGCATTGAGTCTTCTTGGTTTCCTTATCATGCATGCATCTCTGCTTTTAAGCAACACGACAACAATTGAGGTAAACATCTTAAAACATCTACTACTTGAGGTTTTACATATTGCTTCTTGTTATCTCCAAAGATTCATTACTCTCTTTGCTTTTTCGAAACTGATGTCCTTTCCAGGTGTATGAGAAGAGAGGAGTGGTCAGGTGGAAATATGACTTGGGCAGGCGGAAGAATTTCGAGCAGGTGGTGCTTGTCTTTTTGGTTTCTATTTATTTTTAACTCATACATTCTATTTATGTGATTCTGATTCTTTCTTATGATTGAAAGGTTTTCGGCACAAAAAAGGCATACTGGATGATTCCCGTGCTCTCAACAGAGGATTTGGTAAATGTACCTGCCCTCCGAGGTTTGGATTTCCCTATCCGCTCAGATGTTTAGGCCCAAGGAACTCAAATCATCTTGTGGGAATTTTGTAAAGCTTGACCTTGGAGAATCAATGTGCAGTAATTTGTTACCATTCAGCGAAAATGTACGTGTTGTATGGGCAAATTTTATTTATTTATTAAACGGTATTTTCCTAGAAGACAAGCCTCATTAAACAGAATATCTAACTCATACATAGGCCTGATCATTTTGAACAGGTCTGGCAAAGGAAAACATATGATACACAAAACTTAGATACGTATGGGCTGCATTGGTTCCACCGGTGGCATTGACATAACTACCGTGGTGTTGGCTATCAGCAAAGCAAAAGTATTGATTATATTACAACAACTGAAAGATATCAGACTTAATATCACTTGGAAATGAAAGTAAATTTTGTGCTTCTATTACTTTTTACAGATTCTCATACTGATATGATAAGATATGAACTGCTCACTAGCTGCTTTCTTATTTCTATGAAAGCATGCGTATGCTTGTTGAAGAAGGAGAAGAAGAGACATCAATATTTCCAGTAACTACTTTTGTGAGATGTAGGATCTGCAAATGTGGCTGCCATTGGTGTTTCATTTTTCTTGGAAATTTGGTTTCCCTTAAATTTAGTGACTTATCTGAAGCCAACATGTACTTTTTACTAAGTAATTTAGAAGATTCAGATAAGAAGGTTGCTCTTTATGCCTAACTGTTTCTTTTGGCTCTAATTCTTCTGGTCTCTGTTTTATTTTAAATTTCCAGATAGGCTTGTTGGGCTTCGAATGGTGGTGGATCCAGTACTAAGTTAAACCCAAGTCAAGGGCCTCAATCTTATGGTTATCTTGTATATATATGGGTTTTAGACTGTCATTGAATTCATTCCCAAATATAGAAAAAGTTTATATAAGGTTGCAACCTTAAAATGTAGAATTACAAATGCACATAAAAACCCATCGCAAAATGTTGTTTTAATGTTGAAAAACCCTCTAATTGATAATCTCAACAAGAAGATGTATTGATATGAAAAAAAAAAAAATTTATTTTGAGTCCCAGAAATGATGCATCTTTCAACACATTATCTAGACTGTCTATTTTCAATATTTTCATATGTTTATAGATCTGTGTGATTTTAACATTTTTTGGAGTTTAAAATTTTATAATTAGATATGAAAATAGATTTGATATAATCCTATGAATGTTTTACACCAAAATTGCATGTTATGATAAAATTTGGTGGTGCACCTTAATTGGATTGATAAAGGTCGCAACCTTATAAAAACCACACCAATGTCTTTTGGGTTTGAATTGTAGAGAAGAATTTCTGAGGGCCAAATGAATGTGAGATTTTTTTAGTGCCTTTAGGCTTTTCATGTATAAGTTGCTGATATCTAGGCCTTCTATGTGGCCCTTTCTATTCGAAATTTTCGTTGATAGTTAC
Source organism: Amborella trichopoda (assembly GCF_000471905.2). The sequence goes on along the minus strand of NW_006496520.1, from coordinate 729,346 downwards.
AGCAAATCGGCCCTGCTTAGGCCTAAAACAACACCTTTACAGGGATGGGCCATTCCCGGATAGGCTGGTTTATTATGAATTCTACGACACATACAAACTGGACCTTACTAAATAATGTACCTCTTGGAATAGGGATGGGTATAGTAGATATCATGATGATACCAGGGTTCTCAACCTAAGGGCGTGTTTGGATTCACTAAGGTTTATTATGGCTTGCATTAAATATGGCTGTGAGGAACAAGTTTCTGTTTGTTATGAGGAGGTTAAATGGCTTTACGGACTTATTTGTGACATTTTCGGAATGAACCAGTAGTAAGAAATGGTCACAGGCAAACGTATGTGCAATGCTTCGAACAATGTTGCGGTTGGAGAAATAGAAACAAATGTGTTTAATGGTCCGTTGGGCCGCGAGGAAGTGGGGAGGTGTTTATACCAGGGTTATTGGAACTTGGCTGTTCAGTGAGTGTTCAACCGGATCATTGGAGTTGAACAGTTAAAACCAGTGTTCAATAAACCGGTGACCCTATCTAGAATCTCAAACGATCAGATCGGGAATCGGCCTGACCATTCTGGATCTAACCAAACAGGTTTCGCCTTTTTTCTTATCATTGCTTCCATGAAAATCGAATGTCAATGGTGATTTTGACGTAATGATTGACTCGACACATCATCGCTGGTGAAAATCGGATGTCATGGTGATTTTGACGTAATGATTGACTCAACACATCATCACTTCCATGGTGATTTTGATGTAATAATTGATCGCTTCCATTGTGGAAGTCGAACGTTATCATTGTTTATGCAGGATTGTAGTGCAGATTAGTGTTTGAAAAAACGGCGAGTCGCAACGGACTTGTTCGAGTCGACATGAGAATCGGTCACCCGTGTCGATTCCAACAAAAATGTAGAGTCGCTAAGTTATAGAGAAGAACCGGCGATTCGCTACAGTGAATCGCCTGAGTCACTGTTAAATACTTGGTGAACAGCGTAAAGCGTGAAGAATCATCAAAATTTAGATTTTTTTGATCAATTATTGGATTTTACAGGTTTTGGATCGAATATTTCAAGCTTTATCTATCACTTTTCAGCCTTATTGATCATTTTATTCGAGTTGAAAACTTGAATTTAGATCACAAATTATCGGTTTTGTGAAGAAAATGATTTTCCACCATTTGTTAAATTGCAAACAAAATAAGGCACTGTTTTTTATCAAATCAAAGGGTTCTTACTCCTGATAGTGTTATTGAGCAGAAATTATACACCATTTTAGGTAATTTTGGTCGATTACAAGTAAAATTTGGGTTTGAAGTCACGGTTTTAGAAAAACAGGTAAGAGCTTCATTTTTTTCCGCCATTTAATCGATTTTTAGCAAACATTTTCTTCATATCATAGAGTTTTGGTTCTTTATAATGTTATTGATCACAAATTATATCCACTTCATCTTTTTTGTTCGATTTGAGGTGGGTTTTTAATTTTGAGTCACGGTTTTCTGAAGAATAGTTAGGGAATTTTTTATTTTTTTTTATTTCAGCCAAACTATTAATTTTAGACGAATTCAAGCCCCATTATGAATCATTTTAGAGGGTTTTAAAGTTAATACTATTCTTCATATGATTTTGAGTGTAATTTGTGGGATTAACCAATTTTTATTGCTCGATTTTTGAAGAAATGGAGTTGTGGCTGCGTTTTTAGCAAAAGAGTTAAAAAATCTGCCAAACTGAAATTTTCAGCCGAATTAGAGCATCATTTTAAATGGTTTCAGAGGGGTTTTGAGGATAACAATGTTCAGATGATTATTGGTGTTATTTGTTGGTGTTTTTCAATTTTTTATGAAAAAAAAAGTGAATTTCTGAAAATTCGTGACCAAGTTTTGATTATCATGAGAAATTAACTTGTATTTTTCAATTATATTGTTAAATTTTTAATGCAAAAAATGTTTGTTGATACATAAAATGTATGTATATTCTTGATACATATTTTATAATTAAACTATCTTGAATGACTATCATTGTAAATGTTATTTGTGGCATTGTGAATATCATTGTAAATATTATTGTGGATGACTATATTATTGTAATTTTTTTATTAATACTGTATCATTGTAAATTTTTTTATTTTTATTTTTTGATTGTAAGTTTGACTTATACATACTCGTTTCACCTATAATGTTGCATAAATAAATTTTTTTTTGCCAGTACGATCTAATTCATGCTTGTCAAAATGAAAATTTATGGCAAGTCTACATGTAGTGGCATTGTGAATGACTATATCATTGTAAATATTTTTTTAATTGATAATGTATCATTGTCAATTTTTTTTTTCTTGATTCTAAGTGTGACTTATATGGATTCTTTTTATCTATAATATTGCATAAATAAATTTTTGTTCCCAGTAGGAACTAATTCATGCTTGTCAAAATGAAGATTGGTGACGAATCTATATGTAGTGCCATTGTGAATGACTATACCATTGAAAATATTTTTTTTATTGATACTATATCATGGCAAATTTTTTTTTTTTTTTCTTTATTCTAAGTTTGGCTTATACATACTCTTTTCACCTATAATATTGCATAGTTAAATTTCTTTTGCCAATACGATCTAATTCATGCTTGTCAAAATGAAGATTTGTGGCGAGTCTACATGTAGTGGCATTGTGAATAACTATATCATTGTAAATTTTTTTTTATTGATAATATATCATTATAATTTTATTTTTTCTTGATTCTAAGTGTGACTTATACAAACTCTTTTTATCTATAATGTTGTATAAATAAATTTTTTTTCCCATTAGGAACTAATTCGTGCTTGTCAAAATGAAGATTTATGATGAGTTTATATGTAGTGGCATTGTGAATGACTATACAATTGTAAATATATTTTTTATTGACACTATATCATTGTAAATTTTTTATTTTTTTTCTTGATTCTAAGTTTGGCTTATACATACTCTTTTCACCTATAGTGTTGCATAAATAATTTTTTTTGTCAGTAGTATCTAATTCATGCTTGTCAAAATGAAGATTTGTGGCGAGTCTACATGTAGTAGCATTGTGAATGGCTATATCATTGTAATTTTTTTTTTTTATTGATACTATATCATTGAAATATTTTTTTTCTTGATTCTAAGTGTGACTTATACAAACTCTTTATCTATAATGTTGCATAAATAAATTTTTTTTTCCCAGTAGGATCTAATTCATGCTTATTAAAATGAAGATTTGTGACAAGTCTATCTGTACTGGCATTATGAATGACTATACCATTGCAAATATATTCTTATTGATACTATATCGTTGCAAATTTTTTTATTATTTCTTCTAGATTCTAAGTTTGACTTATACATACTCTTTTCACCTATAATGTTGCATAAATACATTTTTTTTGCTAGTACGATCTAATTCATGCTTGTCAAAATGAAGATTTGTGGCGAGTCTACATGTAGTGGCATTATGAATAACTATATCATTGTAATTGATTTTTTAATTGATACTATATCATTGTAAATATCTTTTTTTTTTTTCTAAGTGTGACTTTATACATACTCTTTTTATATATAATATTGCATAAATAAAAACGTTTTCCCAATAGGAACTAATTCATGCTTGTCAAAATGAAGATTTGTGACGAGTCTATATGTACAATCATTGTGAAGATTATACCATTGTAAATATATTTTTTTATTGATACTATATCATTGCAATTTTTTTTTATCTATATGTAGTGGCTGATACAAACTATTTTTATCTATAATGTTGCATAAATAAATTATTTTTGCTAGTAGGAACTAAAATAGTTTTGTCAATAGAAGTATTTTGCATGAGCAAAAAAGATAACTTCATGAACTACCCCTACACATTATCATTACACATGGTGATTATTTTTCATGTTGAATTGTTAGGTTAATATGTACAATCATTGTGAAGGATTATACCATTGTAAATATATTCTTTTATTGACACTATATCATTGTAATTTTTTTTATCTATATGTAGTGGCTGATACAAACTATTTTTATCTATAATGTTGCATAAATAAATTGTTTTTGCCAGTAGGAACTAAAATATTTTTGTCAATAGAAGTATTTTGCATGAGCAAAAAAGATAACTTCATGAACTACCCCTACACATTATCACTACACATGGTGATTATTTTCATGGCGAATTGTTAGGTTAATTTTTAACCATTTACATATTAAAACAGTTGAACCATGACAAGATCCAGGGAAGACCCTGCATGGTAACATGGGGTCAAACTTCATCCCAATAAAAAAGATAAAATTATTTGAAATTACTGTAAAAATTGATAAGTAGTGGAGTACATAGGTTCAAGCAACACTTGACAGGGAGATGCTTCTACATGCAATAGTGTTCCTAGTAATGTAAGAAAGCAGATGTCGGCCATTCTCAAGGCTACCAAAGGCAAAAAAGTCACAAAGCAAAGGATGGATGAGGAGATGGCTGGCTTATATACGTCATCGAATGCGATTGATCCAGAAGAACAATATAATAATGACTTGGAGATGACCACAAAAATGAGCTTCCACGAAACATACTAGAGGGAAAGTGGGTTCAGAATGCCTGTTGGTTATAGCATGGGCATGCATGGTGGGCCCAGCCCAAGCATGCATGATGGGCCAGGCTCAAGCATGCATGGTGGACCCAGTTCGAGCATGCATGGCAGGCTCAGCTAGAGCATCCATGGCGGGCCCAGCTCGAGCATGTATGGCGAGCCCAGCTCGAATACATATGGAGGGGTTGGTGGTAATATATATCCAAAGCCATCAGATGTTGAAGAAATTATTCCTAGCTTATCTAGGAGCACCAGTATTGCTGGTCATGGTTGTATAGACCAATTTCTCTCAAAGCCCAAGTCACAACAGATGACCTTCAAAAGAATGGTGAAAGGTATAAGGAACATGTTGGGTAGATATATTGGTAAATTGTTATACAATAAAGGGATCCCCTTTAATGCAGTCAATAGCCCATATTTCCCGCCTATGGTCAATACAATCCAGAGAGCCGGGCCTAGGGTCAAGCCCTTGACTGCATATGAGCTCAGTGGCCGATCTTGGATGAAGAGGTAGAGGAAGTGGATTGAAAAATATAAACAGAGTTGATCAAGAACATGCATTACTCTCATGACTGATGGTTGGTTGAATAAAGTAAGAAAAAATGATTATCTTAACTTCTTGGCCTATTCCCCAAAAGGTACAACCTTTTTGTCTAGCAAAGACGTCTCAGGGAAAAAGAAAGATGTAAACTTCTTGGTACGACTATATGACTAGATAGTAGAGGAGGTGGGAGATAAGCATATGGTTCAGTTTATTACGGACAATACGGGTGCTTGTGTTTATGTGGGCAGGAAGTTGATGGATAAGAGGAAGCATCTAGTATGAACCCCATCTGCTGCACACAACATCGATCTTATGTTAGAGAAGATCAGTGAGATCAAAATTGTGAAAGGGACTCTATAGACAACGATGTTTGTGTCAATATTTATATATAACCACTATAAAATCTTATTTTTGTTTATAGAACAATCTCAAAAAAAAGAGATAAGCCTGCCATAACCCGCCTTGCGACATATTACTTAGCTGTGGACGCCATTCGATAATCCTAAGCTGTATTGAAGAGATTGTTTACCAGCAAAGAGTGGTCAAATGACTGCCTCTCGAAGTCCAATAAAGGGCTAAAAGTGGAGGGCATAGTCACAGATAAGAGGTTTTGATCTCGGTGTTCTAGTGTCGTAGAGGCCATTGTCCATTTGGTCACGGTGTTAAGAAGGGTGGATGCTGACAAGAAAGCTACAATGGACATCCTTTACGAAGGTATCGAGAGGGCTAAATAAACTATTGGGAAGAAGTGTAGTTTGCTAGTAAAGTGATCGAGAATATAAAAAGAAGGTGGAACACCAAATTTGGCTGTCCAATTCATTATGCTGGTACATATATATTCATATTCTTAGAATGTTTAATTCTAAATAATTTTTTAATGAAAATTTAAATGACATTTATCTATCTATGTATTTTCTAGGTTACTACTTCAACCCAAAATTTTTTTATTTGACATCTGAACATCCCTACAAAATTATTGAAAGGGTCAGATACATTATTGCCAGGCTGGAGAGAAGCCATTGAAACCAGGTAGCAGCAATACAAGAGGTAATTTGGGTAAGAATTTCATTGAGTTATATTTATGAGGAATAACTAATGCACTAAAACAAAATATTTTGTTTTAGATTTCTATGTATAAGGATACTATAAGATCCTTCGAAACTAGACTTGTTCGGAATTCTCGAACTAAGATAGATCCAGGTTAACCCTTAACTGATATTTTGTTATTTCATATCTTTAATCTTATGAATTGTTTTTGTCCTTACAATGCTTTTTGCATTTTAATCCAGCTAAATGGTGGGAGATATATGGTAATGATGCACCTCACCTAAGAAGGATAGCAATCAAAGTGCTCTCCCAAACATGTTCTGCTACTGGGTGTGAGTAAAACTAGAGTACGTTCCAATTGTTACACACTACTAAGAGGAATCGACTCACTTCGGAGATGCTTATTAAACTAGTCTACGTTCATTACAACTTAAACCTCCGAGAGCGACAAATAAGAAGGAAGTTTGAAGACTACGGGCCGATAGATTTGGACACAATATTTGTCACAGACACCGCAGAACAATGGGTAGTAGAGGAAGAGGAGCCAATATTGCACAATAGAGCGTTCCTTGAGGTTATCGGTGAGGACGATCTTGAAGAAGGTGATGAGCAACATGAAAGAGGAAGCAGTCCGCCAACATATCCACAATTTTTTGAAGAAGTAGGTGCTATTGCAACTAATGAGGGAGAGTGGGAAGGGGGTACAAGGGAAAATGAGAGAGATGATGATTCTGAGACCACCCTATCCCAACCAAATTATTCACATACTGAGTCCCAACAGTAAGATGGTAGAGACAAGCATGACACTGTAGGTGAGCATGAAAGATGGACAAGTTTTGGGGATTTTAGATTAGGAGCACAACAAAATAATAACACTCAGGGATTTGAGTAGAGTCATGTGCCTACTAATTTGGAAGATTCGTTCTTAGATCGAGTCAATGAATTTTCACGCAAATTCAATCAATGGCACCAGCGTGACCAAGATGAAAAACGACATCACATTTTATTTTATTATTAGGTCGTATTTTACGAATTGTATGCTTTATTGTAGTCCATATATGATGATATACTTAACCCATGATAATTCTATGCTTCTCCTTTTGTGTGATGTAAATTTATGGTCAACAGTAGTTCATGCAGAGAAAGAACATCTCAATATTCACATATTGATGCAAAAAAAAATGAAAGTTCTTAGAAGTGTACCCCCATTTCTGATTGGATTATTAAAAAACAATATTTACAATGAATTTTAATTATTTTTTTGGATTTTTTTTAAAGCTTAATCCAACTGATTCGGTCGATTCCTGATCCGGATCGTCGATTCATCGATCTAGATGAGTTTTTGGGATGTCCGATTTGAAGCACCGATCCTTTTTTTAAACCACTGATAAATCACTGACGAATACGACATCAATAAATTGTGATTCTAATGTAATGATTGACTTGGACACACCAACGCTTCTATGGTGATGAAAATCGAACGTCATCAACATTTAAATGGGATGTATATTTTCTTGAAAAAATAGTGACCCACCGCCACATTTCACCACGTATATCCACCTAAACCATATGGCTTTACCACTTCATCACACGCTGGTACTACTTTTAAGTGATTGAGTAACTTTTATAGGGCTTTGCGCTCCCATTTCGATGTGGGACAATGTTGTTTGGGCGCCACGCATTTAGACCATGCATTGATATGGCTTTGCATTGTTTAGGGCGTGATGCATTTATATGGCATGCATCTAACAACACATTAATTAAAAGTTTGAGTAATGATTTCATGCAACGGTTGCATCATACTATAATGCAAGGACACTTCTAGAAAACCATGTTTGTGTTATTTATATGACCTAAAATTTGACACACACTCTCTTCATCTCAATTATCAATCCAAAACATAATAATAATTAAATTTAAATATTAGATATGGTCAAAATGAGTCCCCTCCAAAAATGAATCTTGATCATTCATTTGGTGAATTTCAAGATTTAGATTTTATAAATTCAAAATCAAAATTTTCTTTTTTAACATTATTTATCTAATGATAATAATGTCATCCAAAAAGATTGGAAATGAAAAAATCCTTCTAAG
>NW_006496520.1:669081-721025 GCF_000471905.2 Amborella trichopoda | reverse complement strand
TACTTTTTGGTTGTTGTTTTCAATATTTTATTTTTTATTCTTTTTTTATTTTTTGTTGATTGTTCATTAGAATGAAAAGAGTAAATATTTCAAAATTTAGATTAAACAAATGGTCATAACATAATTTTTGAAATTTGTTGCATTATATTATGATGCAACCGTTGCATGAAATCATTGCTCCAAAAGTTTTTATTTAAAACCTTCCTTATATGACCATGTATTTATACGCCCGTTTCCAATTATAAAGAAGCTTCTAGAATATTATTTAAGGCACCATGCATTTACACGACGCATTTTTATAACCTTATTATTGGTGCATATTCAATAGTATTTTAAAACTTTCACTATATGCATTCAATAGTATTCTAACAAATTTTAAATCAACTTTATTATAGTATTATAACTAATAATTATGTATTTATAACTAAATATTGTATTTTATTTATTAACTTATTTGTATTACAAATTGTGCAATATATTATTTTTTCTTATAGTTGTAAATAATTTTTTTTCAATCAGATGATATTATAATACATTTTAGATTTGTTCTTATTTGCGTATTCAATAATTATAAAATATAAACCAACAATTTCCATTTCAGTATCTGATATTATAATTAGTTAGGTTGTGATAATTTTGGATGAGTAAAGTGAATTAATAAATGTTTGATACTTAGATGTGATACTAATTTCGCTTTATGTGAGAAATATTTTTTAATATTTTAATATAGAAGTGTTCTCTCATATTTTTAAATTATTTTGATGCAATATTATAATATTATATTATAATTAATAATTATACAAGCATCTCGACAGAAAAACAATGTATAAGTATTCACCTAAAACAAAGTAATAAAAGTACGTAATGGACCACTCCTAATTTCTTTTATAAACTAAAAGACTCTAGTTTTAGAGATTTATAGTGATTTTTTGAAAACCTTTTGGGACAATTTGCCGATTCAGTCAATTCTTCGATCCGATCCACCATTCCGACACGGGTATGGGTGTGAATGATTCAAGTCACCGATCCGCTTTTTTAAACATTGGATGAGACAATATTAAAAAAAAAAAACGAATGTAAAATACAGTGAGAGTTCAATAGTTAGACATTTTTTTTAGTATTTTAGAGCACCGTATCGGTCTGCGTCTGGCTGACGATCCCACTTGTGTGGTTATGCTCTCAGTTTTGGTGACACTATTTTACACTGCAATATGCTAATGTTGTTCAAGTTGATGGCATTCTTTACCCAAATGAAAAGGAAGACCAGAATAACATCCTCTCCCCCACCTCTCCAATAAGAAAATATAATAATAATAATAATAATAATAATAATAACAATAATAATAATAACAATAATAATAATAACAATAATAATAATAACAATAATAGTAATAACAATAATAGTAATAACAATAATAATAATAACAATAATAATAATAACAATAATAATAATAACAATAATAATAATAACAATAATAATAATAATAATAATAATAATAATAATAATAATAATAATAATAATAATAATAATAATAATATAGAGAAAATTACAAACAACCCTCAAAACCACACTTTCTATGCAACCTACCCCCAACTTAACCTTTTCTCTTACTTTTTTTCCCAAAACAAACTTTCTATACAAAAATCATTTTGGACAGATTTGACGTTGACTTTTGGACCCATTAGCACATTGTTGAAGCACACCATCACATTGTCGGAGTGCACAAGTGCCGATATGCCCTTTGTAACTGCTGGACCGTCCTTTGCAACTGCTGTACCGCCCTTTGCAATTGTCGAATTGCCCTTCCCAATTGCCAGACTGCACTTTACAAGGGTGAAATATGGTGTATAGGAACTAGTATGTATGAGTATAGGGTGAGGTGTAGGGTAACTTAGATATGTAGAGTAGGTTAGGGTATGGTGTACTATGGTGTATAGTGTATGTAGGGTGTAGGTTAGGGTATATGATTACTAATGTAGGGTGTTGGGTGTATGGAATGGGATTGGAAGCTAAGAGTTCTAAGGTGTATGGAAGCTAAGAGTTTTCAGGTGTATGGAAGCTAGGAGTTCTAAGGAGTATGGGATTGAAATTTGGGGATCCTAAGGTAGTTGGAACTTTGGGGTTCTAGGGAGTGAGAGGTTTATTGAAGGGTATTTTCCAACACTTTTTATCCCCAGTATATATAAGGGAGTGCAATTTGCGACTTAGGTCCGTGAGTACCAAAATGCCTGTGGACCACAGAAGCAGTAGTATAATCCCCTTGACAGTCTCAGAATGACCTAAAGATGATTGAGAACGTGGCTAAGAGTCTCCTTAAAACACTCACTAAGTTTCATCGTAATCCGACCAAGTTAAAGTGGTTTAGACGCCAAAACAATTTTCAAAATTCTGCCTCTAGCATGCTGAAAGAAGACCCTGTAACTAGGGTCCTATCGCCGGAGCTTCAAACGATCATTAGACCGCTTCCATTAGATTCAAAACATTTAAAAACCCTCGGTGCCAAGTTTCGGCTTAATCAGACATCTCTTGACCAATATGCGGCCAACTTACAAAAAATGGGTTGGCTGAACGCAATCTTGGTGCACTCTCAGCGAACCAGCTTCCACTTATGGAAACTATGTTCCAATTTTGGATTGAACTTTCTATGGCCATATCTCCTTCTTTCTGAGTCGGAATGAACCCAACTTTTGAGAGGATGCTTGTCTCATTGGCCCAATCGTTTTGATATATGGCATGCCCGATGACATGGACTGAGCCGAGATAAATCGAAGAGAGAAGATCACCGTGGAAAAGTAAAAGTTGTAGGAATTTTAAAGAAGAAGGTCCCTTTGATCAAATACCGTATCACAATGCATGGATACCCGATTGGCCTGAAAATGGACGCATCACGACCACAAGGTCGAAGACTTCATTCAAGCCAAACCTCACTCATGATGAACGGTCGGATTTACTGTATTTCAGTGACCAAGAAGAGGTAATTTTCAGCCATCAGAATCCCAATTCTGGCAAAAATTCCCTAATTGAGAAAGTTGTCATTCGGGCACCAAGTCGAGCATTCTTGTTGCAAAATAATCATGGCGACTTGCTCGTCAATTTATAGCAAAGAAATTGAGGAAAACAATCAAGAAATAAGTGAGATCTTGAATCTAAAATTTCAAGATTCTCACAAATATTGCCACCTTAAATTAGTGGCCCAAAACCTCGATTCATGGCTCAAAAACCTATACCAAGTTGACCACCTCACCGACCTCTACAAGTTTCTGATATTATTTTGGCCGGATAGTGGCCGGAAAGACCGCATGACAACCACAAGAAGTTCCCGTGAGTTCATGGCCATGACAGGAATTGATTTGGAATTACTCAGCTTGTTGTGGGCAAGGGGAAAAATTGTTATTTTGCCCCTAGTTGTTAGCATTTATTTAAATTAGAAAAAAATTCTATTTTTTGGCAATTAGGTTAGTTTTTGGGCATCCACCCATGTTTCCCATGGTTGCTTATATATACTTAGCATGTAATAATCTAAGCATCCTTTTTGGAGGTGGGTTGATCGTTTGATCTTTTGGATAATCTTTTGGCCCCCTTTTAATCTTATGCTCTTGGTTTTGCTTGACCTTTGTTAAAGAGAAAGGAGAGAGAATATTTTACTCGCTGCCCCTGGTCTTAGCCACGGAGCCAAGACCCACTAGATAACCCTCTCCCTTCCCACGTGTGAGTGGAGGGCCGACAGCTAGCCTGCAGGCCCCCACCTTCCTCTTCCTCTTCTTCTCTCTCTCCTCCTCTTCTTTTCTCTCTTCTCTCTTCTCTCTCTTCTGTTTCCTCCTCCCTCTTATATCTCTCTTCTCTTCGTCTTTATTTTTCTCTTTTCCTCTTCTTCTTTCTCTCCCCTCTTCTCTCTCTTCTCTTTCCTCTACCTCCCTTCTCTTTCTCTTTCTTCCTCTTCTTCTTTATCTTTCTCATCCTCTTCTCTCTCTTCCCTCTTCTCTCTTCTCTTTCCTCTTCCTCTCTCCTTTTTCTCTCTCCTCCTTTCCTCCCTTTCCTCTTCTTCTCTGTCTCTTTTCTCTTTCTCTCTCTTCTCTCTCTTCCCTCATCTTCTCTCTCTTTCCTGTTTCTCTCTCTTCTCCCTCGTCCCTCTTCTGCTTTGTCTCTTTCATCTTTATCTTTCTCCTTTCTCTCTCCTTTTGAGCGGTGGTTTGAGCCCTTTCACAGAGTGGCATGCCTCAATTGTTGTCTCATCTTCGTCCTCTTCTATCTTCTCTCTCATCCCGAGTGGCAGCCTGAGCCTTTTCCTAGAGTGGCAGGCTTCACCTGCTGTCTCATCTTCCTCTTCTTCTCCTTTCTCGCTCGTCTTGAGCAGCGACATGAGCCTTTTCCCAGAGTGGCAGGCCCCAACCGCTGTCTCGTCTTCCTCCTCCTTTGTCTTCTCTATCCTCCCCGAACGATCTTGCCTTGTCCCTTCCTTCTCTCATCTTCTTCTTCCTCTTCTCTCTCCTCTCAAAATGGCAGCTTCACCACCGTCTTAGCTTCTCCCTTCCTTCTCATGTCTTCTTCTTCCTCTTCTCTCTCCTCTATGAACAACGACTTAGCCGTCGTCTTACCTTCTCACTTCCTTCCCCCTTATTCTTTCTCCTCTTTCTCTCTCCTTTCTCCCTGACCTTCTTCCTCTTCCCTAAGCGATGGGTCGCTGTCTCATCATCTATCTTCTCTCCTTATCTTCTCTCATTCTCTCTCCTTATCTTCTCTCCCTATCTTCTCTCATTCTCTCTCCTTATCTTCTCTCCCTATCTTCTCTCATTCTCTCTCCTTATCTGCTCTCCTCTCTCCTGATCTTTTCTTACCCACTATCTTCTCCACCTTCTCTCTCTCGCTTTTCTCTCTCTTTTTCTTTCTCCCTCTCCATCTTCTCTCCTTGCCTCTCTTCTTAGAACGATGGCTTAGTCGCCATCTCGTCATCTATCATCTGTCCTTATCTCTCTTATTATCTCCTTAACTCCTCTATCTCTCTTTATATCTTCTCCTCTACCCCTATATATCTTTTATCTACCTTCATCTTCTCTCATCTTTTTCTTTGTCTCCCTCTACCTCTTCTCTCTTTCACTACTTTTCCCCATCCTCTCTTCTATCTCTCTATCTTCTCTTCTCTCTCTTTTTCTTCTTCGTCTCTCAGATTTTTTCCTCTCTCCCACCTCTCTCTATATTGAACGCACTGTGAATCCTTTGTCAAGGAGACACTGAAAGGCTGCCAAATTGGCATTGGCCCTATAATACCATCTTCCCCATTTCTTCGAGCATACATGCATGTGTATGCTCTCATTGAAAGACAAGTCGGGGTCTCCTAACCCACTTGTCTGGACATTTTACCTATGTGTGTTTGCAGGAAGGAAGCGAGGAGGTTAAGGGAGGTGAGTCCGAACCAGTCTCAGACTTTGGGGGTCTCTTCGTATCTAAGATAGTTTCTATGCGAGCCAGCCCTAGCGTGTCACAGAACCTCTATTATACGTCATTTTTGATGTACCTTAGTCCCTCAAGTAAATAAAGCAGAGAGCCGGCTACAACCTAGTCACAGTGGCACGCAAGACACTGCCGGGCAGGGATAGTAGCCGAAAATAAGCCTCGAATAAGGACGACCAAGGGTAAAGCACCTGTATGCTCAAAAGGATAAATCTTATGCCACCATCGTGTACACAAGAACTGGATAAACGCGTAAAACGACCACTACCGTCACCTTCTAAAGAAACGGGCCTGAGCTCAATCGTCTAGCCCATCGCGAAGTAGGGAAGAGGCACGCTTCCACTATATGGCCGCTCCAAACCAGTCGATGGCCATGGAGATTTTCGACCACTCTTCGACAAACTCGTGACTCCATCCCTGTAGTAGAAAAGTGGTCAAGGCCTCAGATGCCGACAAAAGGTTGAATGGCACTGAGCCCCTAAACGAGCAAACGTGAAGACAAGTCTGCCCAGTGAAGGAAGAAAGACGGTTTGAATCCATGGACATCAGAATCTTCAAAAGGATGTTTTGGCCCTCACAGAAAACTCGGCCGCATGGGAACTAAGACAAAAAAGAACACTTTCAGGAAGAAACCCAAGTCAACACGACAAGCGACATTCAAAACAAAATAGAAAAGGCACGAAACCCAAGGACATAAAAGAAAATAAAAATCCCCGTCGCTGAAAATCCCTTTTCAAGTGATTTCTCGAAAACCCAAAGAATATCATAGAGCGAAGACCAAAAAGAAAATTAAACCTGTTGCAAAAACACTAGAAAGGCCATCCCTAGGCTCGCAATCAACACACAGACACCCCAGATAAAAAAAGAAAGCATCTAAGAGTTCATAAAACTAATTGGACTCCTTCCCTCACGAAAGAGATTGCCGTAATACGATCAAAAGGGATCAAAACAATCACAAGAAAACGAACATCAAGAATATAATAATAGATCGACCGAACTCACATTGCAAGTACCTGAAAAGAGCTCTCGAAGTTTGACAATGGCAGCAGGCTCCTCAAGAAAGGACGAGTTTGTTATTTGAGTAAAAGAGTTTAAGGGCATTTTGGTCATTGTACCCAATTTCGAGAATTTATTTTAATTGCATTTAGGCATAGTTTTTGAGTATCCACCCTTGTTTGGTGAGAACTCTATATAAACAAGCTTAAGTCAATTGTAAAACATGGAGAATTAAATTCAATAAAAAAGAGGCATTATACTTGCTTTTGCTTGTCTTTTCTCTTAACCCTAGCATCCCAAAGAGAGGAGAGAGAAAGCTTTTACAATAGAGAGAAATACCCCCGACTGCGTGGGTACGCACCTCTCGACTCTTAAAGATATCTAACATCCAAGAACTTTCTCTCGTCCCCTCTAAACACGTAATCCCACACACGTGTGAAATTGCATGGGCGCGAGCAAGTCGAAGAACTCAAACTATCGAGCGGCCGCGTCTGGCCCCCTCTTTTCCTGGTCAGTTTAACTGAACCAAGAAAACCCCCTACTCACCTATTCGACCATTCGAAGAAACATCGTTGGAAGAGAGCCAACCCATGAGAGAAGAATTGAGACATCCATTGAGTCGACAACATCTGAAGAGAGTCCTTGACCAAACCATGCTGGTGAACAGCCGGAGGGCTCTCGTAACTGATTTAAGAGGGCGAACCACTCGGACGTGTCCCACGAATCCACAACGACGAGGTGAGTAAATTGACCTTCTCTCGTCGTAAAATCTCTCTCTTTGTTGGTAGCCTATCTGCACTCGAGAAAGCATGCGTGCTCACGAGCGCGAGCCTTCGACGGTTGTTTGAGAGAGGATTTTCTCCCTGCGTGAGGGACTAAGAGAAAATCAGGCCCCGACCACCTGCGAGAGGTAAGTCCCGCCTCACGACCCTAATTCCTCTCTCACTTGTTGGTACCCTGCTAATGGCCTCCTCATGCAATTTTTGAGAGAGCGATCTCCGATCTCGAGCTCATCGCGGACCGGTGACCCGGCCCTAAGGTCATCTCGATCATGGGGGGCGAGATTGAGGCATCCAACTAGCTTGGTGACTCCACTGGGGACATGCTACGCCATCATTGGATAGTTCTTGCTTAGCCTTGTTTTTCTTCCTGCTTTTACTACACACACATGGCTTCGGGGTTATTCTACCCCCCTTTATCTGAGTCGGGGATTTCGTACTCCCCACATTCGTGAGTCCTTCTTGAGAACAAGTTATGCGAACCTCGTTCCCGACCTTCCTTTTGAGTGTCAAACCAACGTCGCTCTCCGGGTCTCACCCAGATTGAGGTGAGGGGGGATGTAAGGATCCCTCACTCCCTGTCTTCCAGCATTAGGGGACCCTCAGCCAAGGCCCCTTGCACTGGTGGCACATTAGCCACCACACACCTCATGCACCCTGTTACCAGCAAATCACTTGCCGGTCCCACTACTCATGGCAGCCACAAGGCCGCTCCTTCCTCTTTCGCGATTGGCATATCACCTGTCGTTGCTCTAGTGGGTTGCCGTAAAGCAACCCCTCATTCTCTTCCACCTCGAGTCTCTATAGCAAGAGGCTCAACACACTGAGGAGGAGGTTCAAAGAGCTCTGCCTCCCACACACTCACCAAAGCTCATGGTACATCCACTTGAGCTACACCTCGGGGCAACCCTCATGTTGCTTCGGGTCACTATCAAGGTTTGAGTCTTCTTGCACCTGGCCCTGTATATTTTGTTCATATGCATTGCACCACTCGGGGTAGCTTTGCACCACACTTCCTCTAGCACACAAGAGGCGAACCCCTTGTCGCCCCTCTCAGCACATGCATGCTCACTCTGTGAGGGGTGGTGACAAGGCCATTTCTTCATGCACACATGCTAGTGGCACTGAGCCTTCTAGACCCGGACCTGCCACTCGAGCCCTAGTCAACCTCCAAGTCGCCCAAGGACCTTCTTCGAGGAGCGCACATGCACAAAAGCCATGGTCGACACCAAGTTCCCAGCTGAAAGGACATTGGTAGTTGGCTCCTCCCCCGTTCGCCCCTTCTCCCCTGGTGAAACCCTTGCAGACATGGTACTCAAAAGTCTTCCCCAAGAGGACCATCCTGCAATCCCCTCTCCTAGCCCATGCTGCCCTTAGAGCTCTGGGGCAAGCTCAGGGCAAGGCTCCCTCTGCCCAAGAATTCATGCTTCACCCTTCTCTCCTTGGGTGAAGACAGTCTAGAAAGATGAAATGGACTGTTGTTGTCGGCCCCTATCCTGTACCTCACCTCATGGAGGTAGCCTCAGCCTGCTCAAAAAGGGCCAACTATACCAATTTACGGTCCCGTTCTCAATTCTGGAAGGGAGTATACCAGAACCTAAGAATTAAGCATGAGGAGGGTGTATGGATTGCACCAAAGAAGAAGCCTCGAAAGCCCGGGGAAAGTAAACCTGCTAACCCCCTAACTAAGAACCCCTTTTACCCATTGCTGGCGGTGACCGAGCCCGAAAAGAGAGAGGTGGAGGCCTATGCAGTTGTCACTGTTGTAGGAGATGACCCAAGCCTGCAATCCTCACAGTCCCAAGACCGTCGCGAACCAATTCTCACCTGGTCAATTCTAGCCCTTGCTGATTGATCTCCTTCACCCAATGCTCCGAGCGTGCAAAACCCCGACCGTACGCGAAATCTCTCCCTTCGAAAAGAGAGTTAGTGCAATGGTCATCGAGCAGCTCGACGATGAACCTCAAGAAGGTCTGGTTCGGTTGGAGGGCTTGATAGGTCGTATGATGGAAAAGATTGGATGAATGGAGAGTGTCATGCTCCTTAGGAACTCATCTCACCACAGGGCTAATTCTCCTCAGCTTCCACATCCGGTTGTAGAGCTTCCAAGACAGCAACCTCCTCTGAACTCTCATGACCATTCTTCCCCTCAACAAGTCTCGTAGGCCGACATCAACGCTATGGTTAGCCGTAGCCTGCGGGAAAGGCAGATCCCTAGAATATAAGAAACATCCCTCTATCAAAAGCCCTACCCTTCTTCTGTCTGATCGACCCGGAATCAGACTCATTATGAGCATAAGATTCGAGGCTTCATCAGAGCCAAACCTTGCATGTGATGGATGGTCAGATTTCACGCATGATTAGTATGAATTTGCTACACTTTTCGACCATCGAAAACTAAATTCCGGCCAAAAGATAAAAAATGGAAAACGGTCGTTCGGGCACCAAATCAAGCCACGTTCGTCGCCAAACACTCATGACGACTTGCTCATCGATATTCATCGAAGAAATCATCGAAGAACACTGAAAAACACATGCAGTCTTTAAACAAAGAGCGCACGTTCCTCGTGATTTTCACACTTCGTGATCGCGGCCCATAGACCTGATCCGTGGCTTGAATGTGGTATCAAAACGACCGTCTTCCCGAGTCGATCAAGAAAAGAATCATATTTCAGCCGAACAGAGATCAGAAGACCTCAAAACAACCCGGGAAGATCGCAAGAGTTCTTGGGCACAATAGGGACTCAATTGGAATTTCATGGATTGTTGGTGTAGGGGCAAAATCGTCAATTTACCCCATTCTTTTAGAATTTATTTAATTCATGTAATTGTTAATTTTTAGCAATTAGGTCAACTTTTGATTGTACACCCATGCATGGGCCCCACTTCTATATAAACAAGCACGCACTTCATGTAAAAAGACCAAAAGTTTTATCAATAAGATTATACCTTTGCTTGAGATTTTGGTCAAATCTTAGAGAGAGAGAGGAGAGAGAAGATTTTTGGTGGTACCCCTAGGCATAAGGTTATCTTTTTCTCTCTCTTTCTTCTTTCCTTTTCTCTCTTTTTTCTTTCCTTTTCTTTCTTCTAATTTTCCTTTTCTCTATTTCTTCTTTCCTTTCCTTTCTCTTCTCTTTCTTTTTCTCTTTGTTTCTTTCTCATCTCATGTTCTTCTCTTTCTCAGTCGGTTGCACGTGGCAATGCATACTGTCGAGCATGACGTTCTCTTCCTTCCCTTTTTATTGCGCACGATAATGCAAATGCCGAGCGTGATTTTCTTCTCTTTCTCAATCGGTTGTGCACGGTAGTGTATTTTGTTGAGCGTGACGTTCTCTTCCCTCTCTATTTGTTGCGCACGACAATGCAAATGCTGACATGATTTTCTTCTCTTTCTCAGTCTGTTGCGTGCGGTAGTGCATACTACCGAACATGACGTTCTCTTCCGTCTCTATTCGTTGTGCACGGCAGTGCAAATGTTGATCATGACTTTCATCGCCCCCTCTGTTTGTTGCGCACGATAGTGTAAATGCCGGGCAAGATTTTTCTTCTCTCTCTTGTCTGTTGCATGTGGCAGTGCATATTGGCAAGCGTGAAGTTCCTTTTCTTTCTCAGTCTGTCAATTCGTCGAGCACGGCAGTCCATATTGCCTAGCGTAATGTTCACTTCTCTCACTGTCTGTTGTGCACGGCAGCGCATACTGCCGAGCGTGATTTTCCCTTCTTTCTCTTTGACTGTTGTGCACGACAATGAACACTGCCGAGCGTGATCTTTCTTCCTTCCCACTTTCTGCCCTGCACAGTAGCACACACTGCTGGGCACGATTTCCTTTCTCTCTCATATCCTTTTTCTTGTTTGACTAAAGAGCTGGTTGAGCCTTGCACTGCTGTGCTAGTCATGATGTCGAGCAGTTTAGCCATTTTTCCAGACTAGTTATTGTGCACGTCTCGCTGCCGCGCCAGACTAGTCACCATGCCAGGATAGTTGCCATGCTAGTCTTGTCATCGAGTAGTTTAGCTGTTGTGCCGGACTTGTTATTGTGCCCGTCTAGCTGCAGCGCAAGACCAGCCACTGCTAGATTAATCGCCGCGTTCGTTTGGTTGTCGAGTAGTTTAGCCGTTGTGCCGGTTCTGTTATTGTGCCTGTCTAGCTGTCGTGCCAGACTAGTCATCGTGCTAGTCTTGTCACTGCGCCCGCCTAGCCTTCAGGTCAAACAGCTCTATGAGTTAGCCCGAGCATGTCACGGGCCCACATGACGTGAGTCCCACCTTGCGACTCTATTTACTCTCTCATCGGTTGGTATTCCTGCCCGCGTTGGACCAACCTTGTTTGGCCTTGCTTTTCTTCTATTTTCCAGCTTGTTAACACACACATGTCTTCAAGGTTGTTTAACCCATTCATCTGAGTTGGGTATTTTATCATCCCCACACTCGTGAATGTTTCTCGAGAACAGGTTCTTACCTGAATTGGTGTGAGAAGGGACTTAAAGGTTCCTCACTCCCCATCTTCTAGCATTGGTGGACCCTCCACCAAAGCTCCTTGCATGGGTGGCAAACTAGCCACCCCACACCACATGCACCTTGCCATCGGCAAGTCACTTGCCTGTCACACTGCTCGGGTCAGTCAAAAGACAATCCCTTCCCTTCCTGAGCATGACAGCCCAGCTGTCAATGCCCCTGTGGGTCGCTGATAGGCCACCCCCCATGTTCTACCACATCAGGCCCCTGTAACAAGAGGCTCGACACATGGAGGAGTAGGTTCTAAGGCTACCACGTCCCACACACGCACACCAAGGCTCGTGGTCCATCCACGAGAGCCACACTTCAGGGCAACCCTCAGGCTGCCTCAAACCACTGTCCAGGTTCGAGTATTCTCAGACCAGGCCCTGTATACTTGATGTATATATATCACAGTACTCGGGGCAGTCCTCTGATTGCGCTTAGCCAAGTATAGGAGAAACGACCCCCTCGTCGTCCCTCTCAGCACATGTCTGCTCACTACAAGGCCAATCCTTCACAAATGCATGCTCATGATACTCAGCCTTCTAAGGCTGAACCTACTGCTTGAGCTCGGGTTGACCCTCAGGTTACCCAGAACTCTTCTTCAAAGGGTGCACACGCGCCTCCATCACATAGTGCATCAAGCTCCCCACCAAGAGGTCACTAATAATAGTCTCCTCCCCCCATTCGTCCCTTCTCCACCAATCAAACTGCACAGGATTTGGTACTCTGAGACCTTTTCAAAGAGTACCCTCCTATGGTACCCTCTCCCGACCGGCCTGACCTTTGGAGCTCATAAGAGAGCACGACGTAAGACTCCCCTGGGAGATCAGGCCTTCTATCCCCCATCTCTCTCCAAGCCAAGACGGATGCCAGAACTAGCCCCTGTCTCTGGCTCACATCCTTTGTCAGACCTGATGGAGACGACCTTATTGTGCTCGATGACGGAAGACCATTCCCAGTCTCAGTTCTGGAAGGAGGTACACCAGAGCCTGAGAACCAAACATGACCAGGGCATACGAATAACTCAAAGGAAAGAATTCAAGAAGCTCGGGGCAAACAAGCTTGCGGACCCCCTAGCAAAAAATCCCTTCCACCCTTACAGCCTGGAGAAGAACCTAAGGTAGAAGGACCAGGACCTTGCATGGTCATCAGCGTCACATGAGACCACTCAACTGTGCAACCCACACGTTCCCAAGGCCATCGCGAACCGGTCTTGACCTGATTAGCGTGCAAGGCTCGACCTCAGTTAGGGCATGTTGAACCCCCGCTGACTGACCTACCCCGGCAATTCCAAAAGGCAAGCAAGATGCTAACCAAGCAAGGGACCGATCTCCCTAAGGAGAGGGTCAGCGTAATGGTCATCGACGTCCCTAATGACGATCATGAGGATCGAATGAACCGGTTTGAGGACATGATGTGCAAAATGATGGACAAGATCGAACTCATGGAAAGTACTTGGCCCTCTAGGAATTCATCCCACCAAGGTACCAATTCTCCTCATCCAGCTGAACTGGTCCTGACGCAGCCACCTCCTTCACACAACCATTCCTCCCATCGTCAGGTCTCTCAATCTAACATTGACGCAATGGTCACCCACAGTTTGCGAGGAAGGCAGATTTCGAGCATACTAGGCTCAAACCTCTATCAGAAGCCCTATCCTTCCTATATTGATCTGCTCCCATTTTCATCTGATTACCAAATGGGGAAACTCCCACTTTTTAATGGCATGAGCTCCCCTCATCAGCACATCGCCCATTTCTATTCGGCAGCTCAAGAAACGACAGATGATGGGAGGCTTCTTCTCCATCAGTTTGTCGAGACTCTTGACGGACCAGCATTCATGTGGTATGCTCGCCTTCCCCCAAACTCAGTCTAAACTTGAGAAGAAATGGAGCATTTGTTCTACAAGAGCGTCTATGAGGTCTAAAGGGAAGTTCACGCTATCGAGCTTCTCACGATGACCCATGACTCGGATGAACGTGTCGATCAGTTCATAGCAAGGTGGGGAAATCTGGCTGCACACCAAGCTAATCCCATGCCTGAGATTAATGCAGTTCAAACCTGCGTACGCAACATGCGGCAAAAGATTTCATTGCATGTTGAGGCTTCGAATCCAACTTCCATATCAGACTTGATCTCTAAATCAGTCCGTATAGAGAGCCTCTTCAAGCACCATGGTGGACCCTTAGTGCAGACTCCGAATGGGGGAAACAACCATAGCTTGGGTAATGCTAGATTTAATGCTTTGGGCAATCAGCAGAAAGGGGTGGTCAGTGCCGCTGTCACTGTATCAGACCCCAGGAAATCCTCCCCTCAAATTGGACTTCTCTAAAGGGGTGAACCCAACAAATGATCAAGCTACATCTCAAGCAGGTCAGCAACAACCTCAGACTTACAATAGGGTGACTCCACCTCCAAACCTCTATAGGAAGGATTACTGAGTAGGGAGGAGGGTGACGACATTAAAAGCAGCCCCCAACAATCCCAGTAGGGTGAAGACCTAAAAGATCTCCTGCACACATCCAATTCTGGTGATGATGCTAAAGGCTACCCCGATCAGTCCAATTTTAGTGATGACCTTAAAAGCTGTCCCCCTCCTTCTGTTCCTTACTTTTCTAGCCCCTCTTCCTCTTCTGCTAACACATCTTCTACAGGTACAACATGCGAATGCCTAGATTTTGAAGCTCTTGATGAAGAGCTAAAAAGTTGCAACACTAGCAGGTGACATCAGAGGCAGCTTAAAAAGACATTGGCCTAAGCAACCTGCTTCTTGACAGTTGCCGATGCTCTGGTATCCAGAGCCAATGCAAAGCCTCCTCCCACCATCGAAAAGCTTCCCAAGTAGCGTAAGAATCCCAAGCCTAAGAGACCCCAATGGCCTCTTAAGCCCGACTTCGACCAATGACTGAAAGAGTTAAGAGGATAGAGCTTCCATTCTCATGAAGCTTGCCACATGGCGCAAATCTCTTAAGCAGCAACCAATGCTGACCCAATCGGTCTAAGGTTAGACAGGAAGTTGCAGCTGCTCATCCAGAAGCCTCAGCAGCCCAAATCCTAAAGTATCCTGGTCTACCACTTCTCCCATTCCCTAATACCCAAACCAGTCTACCACCACTCCTCAAATACCTGGGACCACCACCAGTTCCATTCACCAAACCGCTTCCAAACCTTCAATCTTCATCTAGCTAGTCCATACTGGGCTCGGCTCCACCATTTAGTCAGTTTGCACCAAATTTGGTGGCACAACCTTCGCCATCCCCAACCTCACAACCTCTTTAAACCAACCAGGCTGCACAACAAAGTCAACCAGTACCCCAAAACAATCTTCCACTACCTAAACCTACCTCTCAGCCTTCCATACCAACCAGACCTGTGGTAGGTCGAGAAGATCAAAAAGCTGACGATGACAAAGAAAAGTATGATGTGGTGGTTGTCATTATGATCGCCAAGACGCGGAACCCTCCCCTCACACTTTCTGAGCTCTGCGCTTCCCAGTTGACCTTGGTGACTCGCAATTCACCTCGACCGCTCCCTCTCCAAGAAGCAGACCCTCCACGGTCAAGCAAGAAGCTGATGCGGTTATCATATTTCATATCATCAAATCCTCATTCGAGGAGGAGATGTCAGGAGCATGGGTACCTGCTAGTTAGGTGCCTCTATCTCGCCCTCCGGATCTGGATGATCAGGCTGCACTCGTCTCGGGTTTCAAGGGAACCCGAGACTTGAGATCGCTCTCTCTGGAACCTTACAAAAAAACAAGGGCAGGTAGACCAACTGATGAGAGAGGAATTTAGCGTGGGTTCAAGAAATACTCAGGCTGGCTTGTGTGGGCACTCTCTTAGATTATGTAGAAAGCCCCCCAGTCATAAAACTGGTTTGGAATCACCTCCCTTGACCTGTATTCTCCTATTTCTGCAATCACACATGTATGGCAAATGTTACAAGACAAGTGGATCAAGGGACCTCACCTTGCCTTTGGGGAACATACACAGGCGGGCACATTAAAAAAAAAATCAATAAAGAAAAGAGTGAGAGAAGAAATATTAAGATTTGATGAATTTGACCAGATGGTGAGACTGACACAGTGATTAAACTAGTAAGTAATTAACTCGGTGTGGAAGTAAAACGGGCTCGGTAACTCAGATCGACTCAACAGAATTAATATTGGACGATGGTATCAATACCGACTAACTTGACACGATGGTTAGTTCGTCGTGATAGTAAAAGGACCACAATAACTCTGATCGGCACAACCACATTACTGCTAGACAACTATACTACCATGGAATGCTAGTCTCCACCTCTCTTGGTCAAATGAAAGGGTAAGAGAAAGAAAGAGAGAGAGAGGAGAAGAAGAAGAGAAGAGAAAAGAGAAGAAGAAGAGAAGAGAAAAGAGAAGAAGAGGCAGAGTAAGAGAGAAAACAATGAGAGAAGAAGAAGAGAGAGAAGGGTAGGATAGGAGAAGGTGGACAGATGGTAATGAGATGGGAAGAGAGAAGACTTAGACGACGATGGCTTCCGCCGACTATGATGTGAGGAAGAAAAGTGAGGAGGAAATGCAAGCAACAACAGGCTTGTGTCGGCTGTGACATAAAGAGAGAAGAGAGAAGAGAGAAAAAGAACACAGGCAGCGATGTGCTTCCGCTGTATGTGGTAGAAGATCGAGAGAGAAGGAACACAGGCAGCAATAGGCTTCCGCCGTCTATGATAGAAGAACAAAGATGGAAAATACAGGCGGCGTTAGGCTTGCGCCGGTTGTGACAGAAGAGACAAAAGAGAAAGAAAACACAAGCGGTAAAGAAAACACAAGCGGTAATAGGATTGCGCCATTTGTGATCGAAGAGGAGAAAAAGAGAGAAAAGATAGGCAGCGATAGGCTTGCAATGTCTGTGACATAAGAGAAGAAAGAGAAAGAACATAGGTGGTGATAGGCTCGCGCCCGTCTGTGACTGAAGAGAAGAAAGAGAGAGAAAACAAAGGCGACGATAGGCTTGTACCATATGTGATAGAAGAGAATAAAGAGAGTGAAAACACAGGCGACGATAGGCTTGCACTGTCTGTGATAAAAGAGAAGAAACAAAATTTTGATAGAGGCTTGGCCCGTCATCCAGGTTAAGGCCCGGCTCACTGTTCATGCCTCATGAATAGGAAGGCATCACACTAGACGATAGGTCCGCGATGCGTGAATGGAGAAAGAAATAGGAGCTGGGAAAGAGAGACATGATAAACCAGAGGAGGAAGAGAGAGAAAGAGATGAAGATAAAAGTCTGAAAGAGAAAGGGAGAGACGAGAGAAAAGAAGAGAGAGAAAGAGATAAAGATGAAAGTAAGAAAGAGAAAGGGAGAGATGAGAGAAAAGAACAGCGAGATAGAGATGAGAGAAAATAAGAGAATGAAAGAGAGAGAGATGAGAGAGAAAAGAGGAGAGAGAAAGAGAGAGATAGAGATGAGAGAGAAAAGAGAAGGAGATAAAAAATTACCTTATCAAGGGGTATTGACTCTTTTCTTCTTTCTTCTCTCTCTCTCTAAGATGCACCCACAAACTTAAGCAAGAATTGAAATCTTTATTAAATGATTGAAGAATGAACGCAAGAGTCCTTTTACAATTAGGCTTTGCATGTTTATATAGAATTGGCCCCAAAACATGGGTACATGCCCAAAAACTATCTAAATTGATGATAATTATAATTTAAGTTAATTAAAGAAAATTAAGAAAATAGGGTGCAAAATGATTGTTTTGCCCATACATAACAATAGATGGAATTTCAGAACAGTCCCTGCTGCAGCCCTAGAACTTGCGTGATCTTCCATGACTGATATGGGATTACTCTAATGGCCTTTTGATTGAAATATGAATATTTTCTTGTAGGGCTCGACATGACGATCAATTTGATACCAACTTCTAAACGTGAATCATGTTTTTAGGCAACGATCATGAGACTTGAAATTTGTGGAAATCTTGAAAACTTTGGATCGGTAGTGTGCTCGTTCTTTGACTTTTTTTCGTGATGTCTTCATTGTAGTGCAATGAGTATCCCGTCACGATTACGTGGCAACAAACAGGACGTGATTTGGAGGCCGAACAAAGATTTCACAACTTTTGGGTTTTGATCGGAATCTAGAATCCGATGGCCAGAATTTACAATCACTTCATAGCCTTTGTGTACAAAATCCAACCGTTCATCATATACGAGGTTTAGACCAATGGTAACTCTGAACCTTAAGCACATGATAGGATTGGTTTCACATCGATCCGATACACGAGCACCGTGATTTGGCCACTCGAGCAAGGCGTGTCGCTGCTAAATTTTGTGCAATTTTTTCATGGATCAGTAATTACTCTCTAGTTTTTCTCCCTACTTGTGTGTCGTCATGGGGCGTACCACATATCGAAAAGCTCTTCTTGACGAGAAGAACATGCTCACAAAATTTGAGCACGATCCGACTCGGGATGGGTGAGATAGGGACCCCAAAAATCACTGCTTGTGATTGTGAAAATAATCACTTTTAATGGTGTTTTGGTACAGGGTTGCCACACGAGAATAGTGTGCGGCTCCTCCTGTTTTAATGTTTTTGTCATAACTTTGTCTTAGAGTGTCCAATTAAGCCGAAACTTGACCCGTAGGGATTTTCAATAGTGTCGGATTCAATGACAATGGTCTCATAGCAATTTGATGCACTAAAAATATAGTTTCAGTTGTATGGGTCTATTTCAAGATGCTAGAGGCCATTTTTCTAAAATTGTTTCTTTGTGTTCACTACCTTAGACATGTCAGAATGTGACGAAACTTGGCAGGTGGCCTTTTAAAGTGCTTATGAAGATCTTGGTTAGTTATGGGGCTCTTATGAGACTTGTCGATAATTCCACTATTTTGTCAGGCTTTATTGATCGACTTCCTCTTTATTCCACATCAGGGACCAAGGTGCTGAAAAATGTGTTCAAACATCTTGCCCTGCCGATTATTGTGCTTCATGGGAAGAGAAAAGGACAATATTTGTAAAATTTCCATCTGCTTTATTACTTTTTTCTTCCTAGCCCAGGGACCACGTGAACACCTAGGAGATTCACGCAATTCTGCAACTAGGATACTCAGACGTTGGGATGCATTGTTTTGAGGTCCATCCGTGGAAACTTTAGGGGGGAGAAGTGAATTTTTTGAGGAATCCTATCAAAGTACCCACCCTCAAGGGACTAGTTGTGATTCTGATAGCTGAGGATTTTGTACGTACCTCGTTGATCATAATCAAGCCCATCTGGCAAATGAGTACCATGTGAAAGGGAATTGTTCCCATTTGGTCTGGGTTTGTTTGTATCCTTTGGTGTTGAGCCACTTTTTGAGGATTTTGTGAATGGTATGTTGAAGGGCCTTTTGTTTGCGCCATCTGCTTTGTGCACCAGTTATTCCTTGACGAGTGGGGTACCTAAGTTTATCGAGGTGACTAACTTTGGGGATAACCCCTACCCACTTCTGTGCAGTTCCGACAATTAAGATACCTTTCGATCCTAATTATCGCACCAAAGTCATGGTTGACTTAGCTTTCTTAGGGCGTCTTCAACATTTTTGGAGTGTGTTGGTAACCTCTTGGGAATGATGCTCTTCTTCATGAGACTTGTCTTGCTTTCTTGGTGAATCTTCTGCTCATCGAGTCCTTTTGCAAATGGACTCGGGCTGTCGAAATCTTTTCTTGAAGCTCGTATTTTTGAGTCCCGGTATTGCGACACCAGGGATCTTTCTTTTGAATGCGGGCTGAAGCAGTATGTAGGGGCGAGTGCTGCATCAACCTGCTTATTGGTCCAAACGTCTCTTACGGATTTTTACTTAGACTTGGAAGCGGTGCTGTAGAGACGGTTTTCACCAACTTCCTTTTATTCGGGGCTCTTTTACCCATGTCCTTCAGCCATGTCCACTCTTTTTATCCATTTTTACTCACGATGCCCTTTCGGATTTTCATCGTGCTCGAGATTTTTTATTTTCATAGAACTATCTTACTCATGGTTTCGTGACCATGCTTGTCCGTCATTTTTACTCTTGGCTTTCTCTTGTCCAAGTGTACACCATGCTCGTTATTTTTTTCTCTTTTTTTTTTGTGAAGGCTTATTTAGGGTCAGGACTTCAGGACTTGTGCGAACAGTTTAACATCATGTGGCTAGGATGTGCACCACAGTTAAAGGTCATACAACTGGACCATGGTGGGGATGGATGGCAGTTTGTGAAGGCCATGTAGTTAGTATAATGGTGGTTTTGACTCACTTTGGGGAGATGGAACGAGGCTACCTATGAAAGATGGATGATGTATGAATGATAGGTGAAAAATGGTGACCCACTACCTGATGACGAACATGGATGGCGAGATGGTTCGCCATTTTGTGAGCATAGGTGAGATTCACTAGAGAGTGATGGATGATGAAAATGAAGAAAGGTAGACTCATTGGGGAGTCGGTGAAGATGGTGCGCACACGAACAGGTCAGTTAGGAAAGGCGTGCATGAAGATGCACGTAAAGAGCATGTGCACATATGTTGTGGGGTGTATTTAAGGTCATGCCTCCTGGACTTGTGCTAAGTCGTTTATCGTCATGCAGCTAGGATGTGCACTATGGTTTAGGTCATATAGCTTAGACCGTGGCTATACGATCTAGAGTCCTGTAGCTTGGATCACATTATTTCAGGTTGTGCAACTAGACCTCCGCTACAGTTTAAAGTCATATAGTTCAGACCAGGGTGCTGAGCCTTTTAACGTCATGCGGTTAGGACGTGTAGTATTGTTTTAGGTCATATAGCTTGGACCGTACAGTTTAAGGTTGTGCAGCTAGACCTCTGCTATAGTTTATGGTCATATAGTTTGGACCATGCAATTTAGGGTCGTGCACCTAGATCGAGGCTGTGCAGTTAAAGGTCCTGCAGTGCAGATCATCGTTATAGTTTATGGTCGTATAGTTTGGACCATGCAGTTAGGGTCGTTCACCTAGACCAAGGCTGTGCAGTTTAAGGTCATGCAGCGTGGACCATCGCTACAGTTTATGGTCGTAAAGTTTGGACCATGCAGTTTAGCTCGTGCACTTAGACTGAGGCTGTGCAGTTTTAGGTCATGCAGCGTGGACCGCCGCTACAGTTTATGGTCGTATAGTTTGGACCATGCAGTTAAGGGTTGTGCACCTAGACTAAGGCTGTACAGTTTAAGGTCATTCAACATGGACTGTCGCTACAATTTATGGTCATATAGTTTGGACCATGCAGTCTAGGGTCGTGCACCAAGAGTGAGGCTGTACAGTTTAAGGTCATGCAGCGTGGGCCACCGCTACAGTTTATGGTCTTAGAGTTTGGGCCATGCAGTATAGGGTCGTGCACCTAGACCGAGGCTATGCAGTTTAAGGTCATGCAGCGTGGACCGAGGTGTGGGTCGTCATGTGGGTGAAGCTGCGTAAGGAATATGTCTGTAGATGAGAATCTGACTCTCTAGGGACAAAATGGTTAAGGCCAACAAGGGGTTCAGATGGGAAGACCGACTTCATTTGGGATAATGAGAACAAGTATGGATCCCTTATAGGTGAAAAATCATACTCGACTCCTTGAGGACAGGATAGCTACATGTGAGGCAGACCCACTTGAGGGTTGCAGTGGTAAAAATGACCCTAGCTGCACTGGGGATATTGGGTTGTAGTAATGGTATGACTCCTACTAGGGATGAGAAGTCATGACCTGGGTTGGAGTTGCAGGAGTTTCCCAGCCAGCACAGGGGGTTTCTTGGGGAAACAGGGAGCTCCGACCGTAATTTTGAAGGTTTTGACGAAGGGAAGAAGAGGCATATTCTGTAGTAGTGGCTTGCTTAGGGCTTTCCAATGATTTTTAGTAGTTTTTCAGCAGGTGCGCGATGGTTTCCCGGTGACTTGAAGAAGGTTGCAGAGGATTTTCGGCACGGAAGGGAAATTTTGGTGGAACCCGAACGGTGTAGGAGACGGACATCGCTAGAGGTAGAAGGTCGCAGGAAGGAAAACGGTCATGATTCCACACATGTGAGACATGTGTCAGGGCAGGACGTGGGGATGGCTATCATTAGAAGTCGTGGAATCATCGGGGAGGCAAAATGTCTTAGACCAAAAACATGAGGAGTCAAAGGAATCGAGGGGATGCAGAAAACAAAGAGTCACCGAGAGGTGAACAGCCGCGGTGGCGCGAACACCGCCAACGCTGACCTTAGGATACGCAGCCGACGCTGGAATTTTTTAAAAGCATAGCCAGTGCTGATCCTCAAGAAAGGCATATGACGCTAAGAGTTAGAAGCACAACCATCATTAGCTTTCTGAAGACGTAGCCGGCCTTGGCCTCAGAAAAGTCAACCGGCGTTGAGAGTTAGCAACACAACCGGCAATAGCCTTTGGAGGACCTAGCCGGCGCCATGGTGGATGTCATGACGCTCACGGTGTTGCTCGCATGTGGAAGTGAATCGCATGTGGCAGTGAGTTACATATGGGAATTGTTGCGCACGATAATGAGTCATGCGCGACAACGATTAAACGACAGAGACTTGGGTAGGCAAAGGGTGGTGACCAGTGGTAAGGCTCTGCTTATGATGCCCGGTGGAAGCCAAGTCCTCCAGCACAACAGTGAAGTCCATGTTGTTCTATGGAAGGGAACCCACTGTGAACAGGGTATGCTCTCCATCATAGGCCAGTTCCTTACCAGAGAAGTCTGCCTTGTATGTTTGATATACTCGTAAGATGAATTGAAGCGGACTCGGAAATGGTTGGCTTCTTCGTTTGGCTTGTAACCATCCTCTTTCAAGATACTCGTCAGATGAATTGAAGCTGACTCTCCAAGTGGTTTTGCTTCTTCTTCATGAGGAGGGTACTTCTTTGGTGGTTTCGCTTCTTCTTCATGAGGAGGGCACTTCTTTTTGGCTTGTAACCATCCTCTTATCCTCAGATGCAAGAGCAACACTTTTAGTGTCAACTGTTCTTTTTTTTCCCCTTAAATACAAGAGACTTGTAACCTCCTTAATAATGGGCTTTTGACTTGTAACTTGTAACTCCTTTTTACTGCAATAAAAAATGTTAACTTTGTTTTTGGACTGTCTTGTTCATTTTCTTTTTGCCCTCCATTTTAGCTCTTTTGCTGTTGCGCATCAAGTCTTTTTGAGTAGGCATCATTGGTAGTATTTCTCTAGTTATCGCCCATTAATAAGGGGCATTCCCTCCTCTCCATCAAGATGTGCTATTATGTAAGCTCTATTTGGCGAGACCTTTCTGACTATAAAGGGACCTTCCCACTTGAGTTCAAACTTCCCTTTACATCGACCATGCATAACAATCGACCTCTTGACGGTCAGAACTAGATCCCCACGGGCGAATGAGCAGACCTTGATTGACTTGTCAAAAGCCTTCTTCATTCTCCCCTGGTTGAGTTCGAGGTTCTGCTGAGCCTGTACCACTTTTCATCGAGTGCATCCAATTCTTGATACTGGAGTTTGACTCTCTCATCTTCGGTTATTCCTTGATGTATAACGACACACAATGAAGGGATTTGGATTTCATGGGGTAAAACCGCTTCACCTCCATAGACTAGAGAATAAGTAGTAGAATCGGTGGCATTTCTTGTGGTCGTACGATAGCCCCACAGGGCTTTAGGAAGCTTCTCATGCTAGTTCTTCTTCGTCTTCGATAATGATTTTAGTAAAATGTTGCACAGTGTCTTATTGAAAGCCTCAGCTAATCCGTTGCCTCGAGGGTGATACATAGTCAAGTACCTCCATTCAAAGCCGAACTAGTTAACTAAGAGATCAATGTGATGACTCTTGAACTAAGGGCTGTTGTCAGATATAATCTGATCAGGCACTCCAAACCGATATATGATGTGATGTTGCATGAAGTTAGCCACTATTGTCCCAGGAACTTTCTTAAGGGGGAGCGCTTCATCCCATTTATAGAAATAATCTGTTGTAGCTAGAATAAAGACATGACCCATTGTCGAAGAAGAGTAATTAGGCCTTACAATGTCCATACCCCATTGTGAGAAGGGCCATGATGCCACTGTAAGGTGTAGGGTTTCTAAAGACTGTGAACCTCGCTTCTTAACTCTGTCAGGGGGTCTTGTACTTGAGGACAAGCAGGATGCCCTGTCCCGAACTGCTCCCCCTCTATAGAATCCGAGAAATGCAAGACTTGAGAAATATCCTCAATAACCGAGGTTTGAAGCACCTTTCGTGGCAGTTGGGATGCCAATTCGGCTTTCAAGAACACAATAAGGATATGCAGGACCTTTTGATAGTTTGGTGTGTAAGTAACCTTTGGAACCAGGAGTTCTGTTTCCATGACCTCTTGAATCTCGAGAGGGATTTCTAGTTCATTTTCTTGCGAAGGTGGCTCAGAAGAGGGCGAGGCCTCCTCTTTTGGTGAAGGTGGAATTTCTTCTAGAATGGTTGTCAGGATGCTTGAATGAATAGGGGTTAGAGCAAAAATTCTGCCTCGCCTTTCTTCTTCTTTGAACATGTTTACCAATGTTTTCCCCACGCCTTCAACATTTTCATGAGGCGAAGATCTTGTCTTAATTATTGACTTGTGATCCCCATCATTCAGTTTCTGAGGTGACACCAGATCAGTGAAATAATATTTAACATCGGCGTAGTGAGTCTCAGCTACAGGAAGCGATCCTTTGTCAACATAGACTGTATGTTGTCTCCCATCTCGACTATACTTGAAGAACTAGTGCAACATCGATGGAACTACTCCCTGGTCATGGAGCCATGGCCGACCGAGGAGAATGTTGTAGGAAGTGTCGGTGTCGATTACATGAAATTGATCGTAATTGTTTAGCTCATTGATCTTAAGATGACGGCCGACTGTGCCAGCTGACTTCTCTTCTGACTGGCTGAACCCCTGAACTATGATGTGCATAGAAGGGGGGTCTTTATACCCTAATCCCAATCGAGTGAGGATCCTTCTTGGTATAAGGTTGACTGCTGACCCTCCATCTAGCATAATTCTGTTGATTGGGCATGCTTGTAATTCACTTGTCACAAAGAGGGGGCGATTATGAAACTTTTCCCCCAATTGTAGATCATCCTCTGAAAAAATGACTGACGTACATCTTCCTAAAATTGTCGGGTCCACTTCAATAGGTTCCACTTCGGTCTTATACACCTTTGGATGAGAGAGGGCTTGAACAAAAGCCATTCGATAATCCTTTGAGAGTATGAGGGCATCATAGATGCTGAGAAGGGCTGAAAGCTTCCTCAGATGCCCTATCACATCATATTTCACCTTTTCTTGGTCAAGGCTTTGTGCTCCTAGTCCTACCACTGGTTTGGGTGGTATGCTGGGTTGAGGAGCATGTTTGAGCGGGCAAGGTTTATTTTGGTCAGCTGACTGGCTTGGTTAGATAGCCGACTTAGCTTGGGTAGTTTGGTTAATGGGGATAGGGATTTGTTTAGGTTGAGACTTAGGAAGTGATTGAGTATATGGGATCAGAGGCATCTCGGGGAATTGGAGAATATGTGGATTGTTTGGGGTATTTGGATGAGGAAGGAGCCTTAGGAGTTGGAGGATGGATAAGCTATTTGTGTTTGGATTAGGGAGAAGCGACAGACTAGGAGATTTTGAGATGCCTGGCTTCCGAGGTGGGGGTTACAGCATCTTTCCTGACCTCAAGCTCATTTGCCCCATGGTGAGTGAGGCCTCTGAAATTTGTATCATGTGACAAGCCTCTCGAGAATAAGAACTATCCCCTCTAGATTCACTCAACCTTAGCTTGAAGTCAGGTTCAGGGGGTCACTGGGGTTTCTTTGGCTTGGATATTCTACGCTTTCCAGTAGAGGAAGGTGGCTCAGACCAAGCTTGAGCGACCAGGGCATTAGCAATTGTTAAGAGTCTATCCACCTGAGCTAACGTCTTTCTCAGCTGCCTCTGTTGTGTCCTGCTTATATTGATTCCTTCAAATTTTAGATCAAGGGCATGAAAGTCTAGACATTGCAAGGCTGTACTTGCAGGAGGCATCGAAGAGGAGGAGGGGGAAGAAGAAGAAGAAGAAGAGTTAGTAGGTGAGGGGGATTTATGGTTATTCCCCTCGTTGAACCTATCTGGGCAGCTTTTTAAGTCATCAACAAAATTGGATGTGTGTAGGGAGTCTTTTAGGTCTTTCTTCTGCTTAGACAGTTGGGGCGTGCTTTTAATGTCATCTCCCTCATTGGATGTGTCCTCCTTATTAGGTGAAAGGGGAAGGATGATTGCATCAGGGATGCCATCTTGCAAAGTTGGCAAGGGAGGAAGAGACCTAAGGAACTCTTGCTTGGCCGGCGGTTGAGGAGGCTTGTTCCATCTGCGAGCCCTTCTTGCAGCCCATCTCCTCTTGGGTGCGTTTGGAGGTGCTTGATTCATCTCACTAGGTTTGTGACCAGCCCTGGCTTGCCAGATAGCCTCTCGTTTTAATGACTTGAGTCTGCTTTGCCCGTGGTAGACTATCCATGAGCGGGATCTGAATCATCATTAACTAGGTCTTGTGTCGGGTGGTCCTCTTGCACCGGTGGAGCAATGATCTGGGGTCCCCTTGTGGAAGGTTATAGGATTCATTGCATTCCTGTATTTTCTTCATGATTATCTCATGAAAACTGGAGCATTCGCTAATATCATGTCCCCATATCTGATGGTACGAGCACCACTGGTTCTCTGTTCCCTTAGCAAGGCACTTGGGTTGCCTTGCTGGCTTTGGTGCAATGAGGCCCAGTTGAAGCATCATGACAAAGAAGGCTTGAAGGAGATCAAGCTCATTATCTTCTTCATCGACGGTCACTATGTACGACGCTTATGTTGTCCCGAATGCCATCTTGAGCTCCTCAAGCTTAATCTAACCCTTCTGGATCAAAGCCTCGATGAGGTCTTTAAGTGTATAACAGTCCTCCGTGGGATAATTTACCCTTCGATGATAGGCATATTACCTTGCGTGCATATCAAGATCAGCTTGGTCAGGAAACTTGCTCTCGAGTAATTCAACCATGTTCTGTTCCAGCAGTAGATGGAGCAATGCAGGCACCCATTCCTTTTCAAAGGGATAAACTTTACTCTGATGGGCGATCCAATATTCACTTCAATTAAGGCTCACGGGTGGAGGCACTCGATTATATGATTGTTGTTGTTTGCCTGCTTGAGCTGATGTCTTTGTTGTGCCGACAGCTTTGGAGAGGTCCAAAGTTTGGGAGGTGAGCTTCTTTGGATCGTTAACTATGACAACTGCACTGCTCACTCCTTTTTGTTGGTTACCTCAGGCGTTGGCTCGAGAATTACCATTGCCTCAGTTGTTTGCCAAATTTGAAGACTGTTGTCATGACCCATTATGATGGCGTGACAAGATATCTATGTTAATTGACTTAAAGATTAGGTCTGACATCGAGGTTGGGTTAGAGGCCTCAACATGTGGAGCGATCTCAGGTTGCATATTTCGAACGTAGGTTTGAACTGCCTCCTTCTCAAGCATAGGATTGGGATGGCGAGCTGCCAGATCTCTCCACCTTGATATGGTTTTTCCATTGGTTCATCTAGCTTCTGGGTTAAGGAGAGAAGTTCAACAGTTTTTACCTCCCTCTCGACCTCATAGAAACGCTGATGGAACAATTTCTCCATCTCCTCCCAAGTACGTACTGAGTTTGGAGGCAGCTGGGCGTACCACTGGACGGCAGGGCCGTCAAGGGTTTCAACGAACTGACGAAGAAGTCTCCCATCAGCCGCTGTCTCTTGACATGCTGCTTGGAAATGGGTGATATGTTGATAGGGAGACGTTGTTCCTTCGCAGAGAGGAAACATCCCTTTCTTATAGTCTTGGGGGAAGGGAACCTGATCAATGCAAGAATATGGCTTGCGGTAAAGCATCGTGCTCTGTATGCCTAGGATCTACCTGTTCTTCAGGCTGTGATTTACCATAGCATCAATATCTTCCTGAGGGAAGCGGTGAGGGACAAAATTATCCTGTGAGGCCGGAGGAGGAGGCTGCTTGGGAGGTACATCTTCTGATTGATGGGAATTGACCTCATGGTTAGCCGAATGCCGGGCGACCTCCATACGGTAGATCTTGTCCATCATAGCTTGGACCATCTGTTCAAACCTTTCCATATCAGCCTCCTGAGAGTCGGTAGGTTCATGCCCTGACTAGACCCAACTCTAGTATGTTGAGCAGGTAAGGACCAGTTCTCGACAGTCTTGGGACCGTGGCTGCTGGGTGGCCGGGTCATCTTCAACGACAGTAACCACGGCACAGAACTCTCGTTTATCTTCTTTAAGGTTGGTCTTCCTAAGAGGGTAGAATGGATTCTGGTGAAGAAGGTTGTTAGAGCTGGGTGTCCCGAGTGTCTTGACTGCTTCTCTAGTCAAAATTCGTAGACCCTTATCGTGCTTAGCTTTGAGAACAAGACTGCGACTGGTCAACTTGTCTCGTGCAAGAGAGAGCTTTCTCCATCAGATGCGCCAAAGGATGAGGGCCAGGGACTGAAGTCAGTCGGGGTCGAGGGAGAATAAGAATAGGGTCTCTCATGAGGTCTTTGCCCGAGCTCTCTTATAGGCTCCACGAGCATGATCGAGATAATACAGCTGGTCCATGACAGTACTCTTGGGGAAGGTCTTAGAGTACCAAGGTTTGAGGTGCTTGCTTGAAAGAGACGGGGCAGGCGGTGGAATGATCGACTCACGATGACGCCCAAGTTGGGAGCGGGGAACAACAATTTGGGGAGGCAACACATGTGTGCCCCTTGAAGAAGGATCACGGGCGACTTTGGGGTCAGCTCAGGCTCGAGCAAATTGACTAGCCTTAGGAGGCCGAGAATCATGAGCAGGTGTCTGTAAGGAAATAGGTTGAAGCCTACCCCTTACAGGGTGCGCTAGTATGTAATGAGTAGGAGGTCGTCCCCAGTGTACTTGGGTTGGCGCAGTGATGGCTTTGCCTTGAGAGGTGGGATGCACATGCATAGCGTGTACAGGACCTAGCCCAAGGAGGCCCGATCCGGGACATTAGCTCGAGGCAATATGAGAGTGGCCTTGAGGTGTGGCTCAAGTAAGAGGCCCACGAGCCTTAGAGTGTGTGCGAGAGGTGGAGGTCCCAGGGTCTCTGCCTCGATGTGTCAAGCCTCTAGGTGTAGAGACTTGTGATGGTGCAGAAGTGTAGGGGGAAACCTTACTGCGACCCATAGAAGCAACAACAACTTGTTTACCTTTTGCAGTAAAGGACTAGGTAGCCTTTCGATGTACGTCAGCAATACGACCGACAAGTGAGTTGCCGGTAACAGGGTGCATGCTGTGAGTGGTGGCGTGTGTGCCACCTATGCAGGGTGCCTTGGCGGAGGTTCCACCAGAGCGAGGAGATGGGGAGTGAGGGATCTTTAAGTCCCACCTCACACCCATCAAAGTTAGGACCTGGGAGCTAGACACGGGGTCTTTGCTCAAAAGGAAGGTTGGGAACGAAGTTGGAGTAACTTGTTCCCTAGAGACACTCATGAATGCGGGGATAAGGAAGTCCCTGATCCGGATAAACGGGTTACCGAACCCAGAAGCCATAAGTGTGAAAAATAGAAAATAAAAGGAGAAACTAGCCAAACAGCACGATATGACTAAGGGGTAGTAAGTCCCCAGTGGAGTCGCCAAGCTGGTTAGGTTCCTCGATCTCGCCCTTCGGATCTGGATGATCGGGTGGCACGGGTCTCAAGTTTCAAGGAAACTCAGGACTTGAGATGGCTCTCTCGAGAGCCTTGCTAAAAAGCAAGCGCAAGTAGACCAGCCGATGAGAGTGGAGTTTAAGGTGGGTTCGGGACTTACTCTGACTGGCTCGCATGGCCACCCTCTTAGATTACGAAGAAAGCCCCCTAGTCATAAAATTGGTTCAGAATCACCTCCCTTGGCTTGTATTCTCCTATTTATGCAATCACACACATATGGTAAATGTTATAAGACAAATGGGTCAAGGGACCCCACCTTGCCTTTGGGGAACGTACACGAGCGTGTACATTCAAAAAATAAAATAAAAGGGAAGAGAAGAGTGAGAGAAGAAAGATTAGGATTAGAAGAATTTGACTGGATACTGAGATTGAAACAGTGACTAAACTAGTAAGTAATTGACCCGATGTGGCAATAAAACGAGCTTGGTAACTCAGACCGGCTCAACAGAATTAAAACTAGATGATGGTATCAATACCGACTAGCTTGACACGATGGTTAGTCCATCATGACAGTAAAGCGAGCACATTAACTCTGACCGGCACAACGATATTACTGCTAGACAACTGGACTATCACGGAATGCTAGTCTCCACCTCTCTTGGTCAAATGAAAGGGAAAGAGAAAGAAAGAAGAAGAACATAAAGAGAGAGAGAGGAGAAGAAGAAGAAGAAGAAGAAGAAGAAGAAGAAAATAAGAGAAAAGAGAAGAAGAAGCAGAGTAAGAGAGAAAACAGTGAGAGAAGAAGAGGAGAGAGAAGGGAAGGAAAGGAGAAGGAGGACATAGACGGTAATGAGATGGGGAGAGAGAAGACTCAGATGGCGATGACTTCCGTCTGCTATGATGTGAGGAAGAAAAGTGAGGAGGAAATGCAGGCGGAAACAGGCTTGCACCGACTATGACATAAAGAGAGAAGAGAGAAAAGAACACTGACGTCGATGTGCATCCACCGTCTGTGATAAAAGAGAGAGAGAGAGAAGGAACACAGGCGACAATAAGCTTGCGCCGACTGTGTCAAAAGAAAGAGGAGAGGGAGAGAACACAGGAGGTGATAGCCTTCCACCATCTATGATAGAAGAACATAGATGGAAAACACGGGTGACACTAGGCTTACGCCGACTATGACAGAAGAGATGAAAGAGTGAGAAAACACAAGCGGCAATAGGCTTGCTCCGTCTGTGACCAAAGAGAAAAAAGAGAGAGAAAACATAAGCAGCGATAGGCTTGCATTGTCTTTGACAAAAGAGAAGAAAGAGAGAGAAAACACAAGCAGCGATAGGCTTGCGCCGTCTGTGACTGAAGAGAAGAAAGAGAGAGAAAATACAGGCAACGATAGGCTTGCACTATCAGTGATAAAAGAAATGAAAGAGAGTGTAAACACAGGCGGTGACAGTCTTACACCGTCTTTGACAGAAGAGAAAAAATAGAATTTTGACAGAGGCTTGACCCGCCTTCCATGTTAAGGCCCGGCTCACTGTTCATGCCTCATGAACACGAAGGCATCACACCAAACGATAGGTTTGCCATGTGTGAATGGAGAAAGAAAGAAGAGCAGGGAAAGAGAGACATGATAGACAAGAGGAGGAAGAGAGAGAAAGAGATAAAGATAAAAGCAAGAAAGAGAAAGGGAGAGATGAGAGAGAAAGAGATAAAGATGAAAGTAGGAAAGAGAAAGGGAGAGATGAGAGAGAAAATAAGAGAGAGAGATAGAGATGAGAGAGAAAAGAAGAGAGAAAAAGAGAGATATAGATGAGAGAGATGAGAGAGATAAAGAGAGAGTAAGAGAGAGATAGAGATGAGAGAGAAAAGAGGAGGAGAGAGAAAATTATCTTATCGAGGGGTATCGATTCTTTTTTCTCTCTCCTCTCTCTCTCTCTCTACAATGCACCCACGAACTTAAGCAAGAATTGAAATCTTTATTGAATGATTGAAGAATGAACCCAAGAGTCCGTCTACAATTAGGCTCTGCATGTTTATATGGAATGGGGCTCAAAACATAGGTGGATGCCTAAAAACTACCTAAATTGATGATAATTATAATTAAATTGAACTAAAGAATATTAAGAAAATAGGTAAAAAAGGACTGTTTTGCCCCTGCCTAACAATAGATGGAATTTCAGAATAGTCCCTATTGCTTCCTTAAAACTTGCGTGATCTTTCATGACTGATCCAGGAATACTTTGATGCCCTTTTGATCAAAAGATGATTGTTTTCTTATAGGGGTCGGTGTGGAAATCAATTTGATACCAACTTCGAGCCATGAATTTTGTTTTTAGTCCACAATCATGAGACTTGAAATTTGCATGAATCTTGAAAACTTAGGATCGTTAGTGTGCTTGTTCCTTGATGTTTTTCCATGATTTCTTTGCTATAGTGCACTGAGCATGCCGTCATGATCATGTGGTAACAAATCCGATGCGATTTGGAGCCCGAACGAAGATTTCGCAACTTTTGGGTTTTGATCGAAATCTAAAATTGGGCGACCGGAATTTACAATCACTTCATCGCCTTTTTTGTAAAATCCAACCGTTCATCATGTACGAGGTTTAGACCAATGCTAGCTCTGGCCTTATGCCCATGATGGAATTGGTTTCGTGTCGATTTGATGTGCAAGCACCGTGATTTGGCTACACGAGTGAGGTATGTTGCTGCTGAATTTTCTACAACTTCTCCACAGATCAACTACTTTTCTCTAGCTTTTTTCTCTGCTCGGGTGTCGTCACGGGGCATACCACATATCAAAATAATCGTCTTGACGAGACGAACACGCTTACAAAATTTGAGTGGGATCCAACTAGGGACGGGTGATATATGGGCCCCAAAAGACACTGCCAGTGACTGTGAAAACGTCACCTTTAATGGTGTTTTTGTGTAGGGTGGCCACACGGGAATAGTGTGCGGCTCCTTTTGTTTTAATATTTTGCTCATAACTTTGTCTTGGAGTGTCCGATTAAGTCGAAACTTGACCCATAGGGATTTTCGACTGTGTCGAATCTAATGGCAGTGGTCCTATAAAACTTTGATACACTGATAATATAGTTCTTGTTCTAAGGGTCCATTTCAAGATGTTAAAGGCCATTTTTTTGAAATTTTTTCTTTGTGTTCACTACCTTAAAGATGTTGGAATGTGATGAAACTTGACAGATGGCCTTTTGAAGTGCTTATAAAGATCTTGACCAGTTTTGGGGCTCTTTTGAGACTTGTCAAGAATTCCACTATTTTGTCAGGCTTTATTGACTGGCTTCCTCTTTATTCCGCATCAGGGACCAAGGTGCTGAAAAATGTGTTCAAACACTCTCATTCGAG
This sequence comes from Amborella trichopoda, assembly GCF_000471905.2. Next base: position 688,314 of record NW_006496520.1, on the reverse strand, counting down.
GTTCACGAAGAACCCTCAAGAGAACTGAGGTGGAGATAGAAATCCAAGAAGGCTCCGAAGAATGGGAGGAAGGTGGGCAAGCCATTGCTGATGATCTTGAGGAGATTAACTTGGGAAATGATGCATATCGAAGGCCGACTTTCATTTCGGCCAACATGTCATCGGAAGAGAAAGAAAGTTATACTGCTTTCCTGTGTACAAATCAAGATGTCTTCACTTGACATTACCATGAGATGCCTAGTCATGATCCCCAAATTGCGGTGCATCAACTTGGCATCGATCCATCTTTCAAGTTCATAAAATAGAAGTCAAGAAGATTTTGGCCCGACCTCAAAATGTAGATCGATGCCGAAGTAAATAAACTCAAGAAAGCAGGCGTTATCCAGGAAGTCAAATACCCGAAATGGCTCTCAAATTTCATTTCAGTTAAAAAGAAGAATGGGCAAATCAGGGTTTGCATTGACTTCCGTGACTTGAACATTGCTTGTCCGAAAGATGACTATCTGTTGCCATTCACAAAAATGCTTATTGACTCTACGGACCATTGCAAATCTTCTCTTTCAAGGATGGATTCTCAGGGTATAATTAGATAAGGATGGAACCAGAAGACGAGGAGGCCATTACCTTCTTGACTCTTAAAGGGGTCTTCTGTTACACGATGATGCCATTCAGATTAAAGAACGTTGGAACCACATATCAGCAGGCAATGACCACCATTTTTAAAGATATGCTAGACAAGGAAGTGGAATGTTACGTCGATGACTTGTTGGTAAATCTAAGAGCAAGGAAGTTCACATGCAAGACCTTGAACGAGTGTTCAAGCAGCTTTGCCAGCACCAACTAAAGATGAACCCCTTTAAGTACACCTTCGGTGTACATTCAGGAAAATTCTTGGGGTTCGTTGTCAAGTATCGAGGCTTGAAAATCTAACCTATCAAGATAAAGGAAATCAGAGAAATGCAATCACTAGCAACACTTTGAGAGCTCCGGTCTCTATAAGGCCAGCTTGCTTATATTCGAAGATTCATCTCCAATCTTTCAGGTCGTTGTAAGCCTTTTACACACCTGTTGAAGGAAGATTCTCCTTTCTTATGGGATGGGGGATGTCAGATAACTCTGGAGGACATCAAAGAATATTTGCTAAGCCCTCTGGTACTCTCTACGCCAGTGTTGGGGAGGCCTCTCATTTTATATGTGATCGCTCTTGACGAGTCACTTGGTGCACTCTTAGCATAAAACAATGAGGTGGGGAAAGAAACCGCTTTGTACTACCTCAGCCGTATCATGCAAGGAGCTGAGAAGAACTACCCACCAATCGAGAAGATGTGCCTGGCTTTGATCTTTGCCGTCCAGAAGCTTCGCCATTATTTGCTTAGCCATGAAGTCCAGCTCATCGCAAGAGCTGATCCCATCAAGTTCTTTATGACTGCCCTCGCCTGTCAGGGCATCTGACAAAATGGTCATTGTTACTGATGGAATTCAACATCACACTGAAAGCTGTCAAAGTTCAAGCCTTAGCTGATTTCCTAGCCGCATACCCTCTACCAACAGAATCCCCATTGTCAAGTTATCTCCCTGATGATGAGGTGTTTTGTGTCGAGCAACCTTATAATTGGAAGATGTATTTTGATAGGGCCTTTCAGTCTTAATAAGGTGGTGCTGGCATGGTGTTTTTGACTCCTCAAGATGGCGTTATCCCCTTATCCTTCGTTCTCACAGAGACAGACTCGCACAATGAGGCCGAATATCAAGCACTCATAATTGGGCTTAAGATTGTCCTAGACATGAACTTGGAACTACTGGCAATTTTCAGTGATTCCCAGCTAGTAATACGACAACTTAAAGGAATATACGATGTGAGAAAGGACAACCTCAAGCTCTATCATGACACCGCTAAAATTTGATGGAAAGTCTCGATTACCTTTCCTTACAGCACATCCCCAGAAGATTGAATTCCCAAGCTGGTGCCTTAGCCAAGCTCGGAACCACCATCCAAGTCTCACGAAAGGAACCCATGCCCATATGGGCAGCAGAATGGAGACACTTTTGGCTGATCAAAGAATTGGATGGGGACAATGAGAGGATTCTCTTCCCAGAATGTCCTCCTTATTCGTTCGGGGCACTCCTAGCTGCTAAGGATGCTCTCGAAACCGAAAAAGCGGTGGATAGGGCTGAGAAGTGGGAGGAAGCAACCTTTGATCCAATATGTGCCAAGATTGAGTAGGTTGAGGATTGGAGGGAACCATAATCAACTTCATAAAACAAGGTTGGCGACCGGATGATCATATTGAGAGCAACAATGTACGAAGAATGTCCACTAAATACACTCTTCTAGTTCTCTTCTGATGTTCCTTCGATGGAATCCTTCTTAGATGTATCGGCTTAAAGGGGGTAGAACATGTATTATAAGAATGCATGCCGGGATCTACAAACTCCATTAGCCAGGACCCAAACACTACGAGTGGATACGTAGGCTGGTGTACTACTGGCCATCAATGGTCGCAGACTCGATGTCATACGCCCAGAGATGTTAAGTGTGCCAATTGCACTCGAATCTCATTCACTAGTTATCGGAACCTCTGCATCCTAATATAATGTCGTGGCCTTTCTCACATTAGCACATGGACATTGTAGGACCCCTCGACCCTCCATCAGCATTGGGCCAGACCTTCATCTTGGCAGTCGCAAATTACTTCTCCAAATGGGCCGAGGCAATTCCCCTCAGGAGTGTCTCCAAGACAATAGTGGCCAACTTTGTATGACATCACATCATTTACCGATTCGGTGTGCCCGACCGCATCACATTAGACAATGGCCCTCATTTCAGAAGCCAACATATCGATTGCTTCGTTAACCAATTTTGTTTCGAGTGGAAGTACTCCACTATGTACAACCCTCGAGCAAATGGTTTGGCTGAAGCTGTCAACAAGACTCTTTGTAGTGTTATGAGGAAGTCAGTGTCTAGCATAAAGAAAAATTGGCACGAGAAGCTTCCCGAAGCCTTGTGATCATAATGTGCCACCACCCGAAGTGCTATTGACTCTACTCCCTATTCATTGGTCTATATGAGTGAAGTAGTACTACCCCATGAGATTTAACTCCCTTCGCTGCGCATAGCCATATATCAAAATATGACCGAAGATGAACAAGTTAAGCTTCAGTACCAAAAACTAGATGAGCTTGATGAGAAGAGACTCGAGGCTTAGTAGAGCTTCGAACTCCATCGAGGGAGGATGAAAAGGGCTTTTGACAAATCAGTCAAAGTCCATTCATTCACTCGTGGTGATTTAGTCGTTGCAGTAAAACGACCGATCGTTATGCATGGGCGACATAAGGGGAAGTTTGAGCCAAAATGGGAGGTCCCTTTCATGATCAAGAAAGCCTCACTAAACGGAGGTTACTGGCTAATCTTGATGGGAAGAAGCAATGCCTCCTATCAACGAAAACTACCTGAAGAAGTACTAACCGTGACTTATGATCTTGAAGGTAAGATCATAAAACATGCCCTTAGGTCTTGGAGTGTAACTATAAAACACACCATCTCTACGGTCCAGGAGGCGTGACCTTAAAAGTGCCTCCTTGAAAAAGACGGGCGTGGCGAAAAACAAAAACACTACGGGCAAAGTTGTCCAAAAGAAACGACATGGCATGGTAGCGTCATCCACTATCATGAGTAAAAACGTCAAAAGACGGACATGGTGAAAACCCGAAAGGGCATCATGGGTAAAAAAGTCAGCAGAAACAAGAATACAAAAAAAAGAAGAATCGAAGTAAACAAGAAACGTTTCCATGCAATTAAGAGAAGTTACAAGTTACAAGTGTGATCTCAAAAATCTTAGAATGCAAAAAGCTCGTCAGCATTGCTTTTGCGTCCGAGGAAAAGAGAGCAGTTGATCACTCGTTCCGTTCTCGAATCAAAAAAATAGTGGGGAGGCTTTAGATTGAGTATACCAGGTAACCAAAATAGGCTCTTATGGTAAGGAATCAGCCTATGATGGAAAGAAACTGGCCTATGATGAAGAGCATGCCCTGATCGCATTAGATAGCTCTCCACAGAGCAACCGAGAGTACACAATTGTGCTTGAGGACTTGGCTTCCAACAGACTTTGTGATCCAGGTTAGACCTCCCTTGACCGACCTGGCTCCCATAAAAAGGCCAACCTTTAGCATGTTTTTTTCTTGAGACCTTGAAATTCTGCAAGACCTTTAAGCTGTCACACGTGTTTATTAATTATATGCCGTCGTGCACACAGCCCCCTGTTTGAAGACATTGTTCAGCACCTTGGTCCTTGATGTGGAATAAAGAGGAAGCTGGTCAATAATGCCTGAATTACAGTGGAATTGTCGACAGTCTCAGAATTTTCCCAGAACAAGTGTAAATATTCATAAGGACTTCAAAAGGTCAACTGCCATGTTTCGTCACAATCCGACATGTCTAAGGTAGTGCAGACAAAGAAACAATTTCAAAAAAATTAGTCTCTAGTACCCTGAAATGGACCCATAATTAGAACTCTATTTTTGGTGTGTTAAATTGCTGTGGGACCACCTCCATTAGGTCTGGTACGGTAAAAAACCCCTATGGGTTAAGTTTTGGCTTAATCGGACACTCCAGGATAATGTTATGGATAAAACATCAAAAAGGGTAGGCCGCATACTATTCCCTTATGCCCTCCCTGCACCAAATCACCATTAATGGTGACTGTTTTACAGTTTTGAGCAGTGACTTATGGGCACCATATCTCACCCGTATTGAGTCAAATCGTGCTCAAATTTTGTGACCGTGTTCGTCTCGTTAGGACGATTGTTTCGATATGTTGTACCCCTCGTGACGACACCCAAGCAGGGAGAGAAAGCTAGAGAGAAGTTGTCGATTCATGAAGAAAGTTACAGGAAAAATTAGTAGCGACACCCTTCACTTGAGTGGCCAAATCATGACGCTCACATAACAGATCGACGCGAGACCAGTTCCATCGCATACGTAAGGTTCAGGACTATCCTTAGTCTAAACCCCACGTGTGATGAATAGTCGGATTTCACACATGAAGGCGTCAAACCTACTGTAAATTCCAGTGATCGAAATTTAAATTTCGGTCAAAGCCCAAACGATGCGAAATCTTTGTCCGAGAATGAAATCGAGCTACGTTTATTGCCATGAGATCGTGATGGCATGCTCAATGAAATACAGTAAAGAAATCACAGAAAATCATCAAGAAACGAGCACACTATTGATCAGAAGTTTCCAAGATTCATAAAAATTTCAAGTCACATGTCGTGGCTTTAAAACACGATTCGTGGCTAGAAGTTGGTATCAAATTGATCACCATGATGAGCCCTACAAGAAAGTAATCATATTTTTATCAAACGGGCACTAGAGTTACTCTGGATCATTCATGAAAGATCACACACAATCTAAGGTAGCAACAAGGACTGTTTTAGAATTCCATGCATTGTTAGGTAGGGCCAAAACAGTCATTTTTCACCCATTTATAAAATTTCTTTTAATTCAAATAAATTGTCATTATCATCAATTATGTTAGTTTTATGGAACCCACCCATGGTTGACCCAATTCTATAAATACAGGTTAAACCTAATTGTAAATGGACTCCCTCATTCTCTACATTGATCAATAAAATTCGAGATTTTTCTTTGAGATCGTGGGTACATCTTGGAGAGAGAGAGAGGAGAGAGGAAAAAAGTCAGGTACCCTTCATTGAAGGTAACTATCTCTCTCCTCCATTTTTGTCTCTCCTTTGTATTTTTTCTCTCTCCTCTTTCTTTCTCTCCCCTTTCTTTCTGTCTCTCTACTCCTTTTTTTCCTCTCGTCTTTGTCTTTCTCTCTCCTCCTCTCATTATTATCTTTCTCTCTCCTCCTCTCATTTATATCTTTCTCTCTCTTCCTCTCATCTTTATCATTCTCTCTCCTCCTCTCGTCACTATCTTTCTCTCTCCTCCTCTTTTTTCTCTCATCTATCTCTTTCTCTCTCTTCCTCTTCTTCTCTTGTCTCTCTCATCTCCCTCTCAAACATGCATGGCAGTAATCATCGCCGTTCATGTCTCTCTCTCTCTACCCTTCTTCCTTCCTCTTTTCTCCCTGCTTTCTTTTCTTTTCTATTCCTCCTCTTTCTTAATCCTCTCCTTCCTTTTCTCTCTACTTTCCTTTCTTCTTTCTCTTCCCTAAACCCTTTGTCTTCCCCTTTGTCTTTCTTTCTCTCACTCTGTTATTTCTGTTCTCTCTCCTCTTCAGTTGTGCACAACGATGCTCATCGTCGGGCGTGACATTCTCATTCTTCCCTTATCTTTTGAAAACATGCACTGTGAGCCAGGCCTTAACCGAAATGGTGGGCCGCGCATCTGTCCAAATTTCCCGTTTCCCATGTTATGCATGGCGATGCTCATCACCGCGCATGACATTCTTTTCTTCATTCTTTGACGTGCACACTGAACTGAGCCCTTTCCCGAGTGGTAGGTCGGGTTGTGCCTGAGTCCCTCACAACACGAGCGATGATGCCTAGCGTTGCGTGTGCCTTTCCCTTTCTTGTTCCTATCTCTCTCTAAGCATGGATGGCAGAAACCCATCGTCATCCATGTTCTTTCTCTTTCCTCTTTTCTATAACATGAGCAACGGAAGCCATCGTCGTTCATGTTCTCTTTTTTCTCTCTCTTACCTCTGTTATGGACGGTCGAAGCTCATCGTCGTCATTCTCTCTTTTTCTCTCTCATGCCTTTGTCATGGACGGCAGAACCCCATCGTCATTCATGCTTCCTTCTTCCTTTTCTCCCCTCTGTCATGGATGGCGGAAGCTCATCGCTGTGCATGCTTCGTTCTCCCTCCTTTCTCTCTCTTCTCTTCTTTCTCATCCTTTCTCTCTCTTTATTTCTCTCTCGTCTCTTCTTTCTCTCTCTCCTCTCTTCTCTTCTTTTTCTTCTTTCTCTCTTGTCTTCTCTCCCTCCTTTCTCTCTTCTCATCTTTCTCTCTCTTCTCTTCTCTCTCTTTTCTTCTCTCTCTTCTTTCTCTTTCTTCTTCTTGTTATTCCTTTGAGAAGTATTGCCATTGTGCTGGTCTGAGTTATCATGCCTGTCTTACTGTCATGTGGCACTAGCCGTTGTGCAAGGCTGGTTGGTGTTGGTGTTATGTCATTGAGTAGTATTGTCGTTGTGCCTGTCCGCGTTACTATGCCCATCTTACTACCACATTAAGTTAATCATCAAGCCAATTTATCCCCTGCACTAGGCTAGTCACCCAGTCAAATGTCTCTTTCTTTCCTTTTTCTTCTCTCTTTTTCCTTCCCTTAACTCTCATCAACATCATTTCTTCTCTTTTCTCCTTTGAATGTGCACGTCAGTGTCCATTCACCCAATGACAAGTTGGGGTCACTTGACCCACTTGTCTTGTAAAATTATCCTCGTGTGTTTGACTGCAGAAACAAGAGAATACATGCCAAGAGAGACGATTTCGAGCCAGTTGTAGGATTCGGGGGCTTTCTTCGTGTTCTAAGAGGGCGCCCACGTGAGCCAGCAGAGTAAGTCTCAAACCCACCTTAAATTCCTCTCTCATCGGTTGGTATACCTGCCCTTGTTTCCTAACAAGGTTCCCAAGAAAGTGATCTCAAGTCCCGGGCTCCCCTGAAATCCGAGACACGTGCTGCCAGATCATCTAGATTTGGATGGCGAGATCGAGGCACCTAACCAGCGTGGTGACTCCATTGGGGACTTTTTTCCCCTTCATCGGATCGTACTTGTTTAGTTAGGTTTTTGTGTCTTCACACACCACATGGCTTCCGGGTTCCTTAACCCATTCATGCGTAGGGATTTCTCATCCCCTCATTCGTGAGCTTCCCCTGAGAAGAAGTTCCTCGAACTTGGTTCCCAAATTTTCTTTTGAGCAAAGACCTAATGTCTAGTTCCTAGGTGTTAACTTCGATTGGTGTGAGAAGGGACTTAAAGGTCCCCAACTCCCCATCTCCTTGCCACATCCACCAAGGCACCCTGCATAGGTAGCACATCTGCTACCACTCACAGCACGCACCTAGTCACCGGCAAGTCACTTGTCAGTCGTATTGCTGAGGTATGCTTAAAGGCTTCACAATCCCTCTCTGCAGAAGACATGGAAGTTGTCGTTGCTTCTGTAGGTCGCCACAAGGCCACCCCCCACATTCCTGCACCACCTCGAGTCTCTAGGATTAGAGACTCAACACATTGAGGAGGAGACCCTGGGACCTCCACCTCACGCACACACCCTACGACTCGTGGGTCATCCACTCGAGTCACACCTTAGGGTAGCCCTTGTGCTACATCGAGTATGTGTCCAGAATCAGGCCTCCTTAGGTTGAAACCTATACGCATGCATATGCATCTCACAGCTTGGGGCAACACTTTTGTTGTGCCAACCTAAGCACACGAAAGACGATCTCTTTGTCCTTCCTCTCAGCACACACTAGTACACCCTGTAAGGGGCAGGCTCTCAGCTGTTCCCTTGTAAACACTTGCTCGTAGTTCTTGGCCTCCTAAGGTCTGACCACCTGTTCAAGCCCCAAGTTGCCCGGAATGCTACTCCAAGGAGGGTGCACGCGCCACCTTCCCAAGACATTACTTGCTCCCGACCTAGACATCGTAGGGAGCCGGTCCCCTCTTCTTCTGCCCTATCTCCTCCCGACAAATATCTCATGATCTGGTGCTCAAAGGTTTTCCCTAAGATTACCATCCTCAACCAGCCTTGTCAGGTCGGCTATACCTCTGAAGCCCACAAAGGAGTTCGGGGCAAAGGCCTGATGATTGATGAAGTTCTACAACTTCCAAGGCAACAACTCAAGCTGGCCCTTGTCCATGGTCCACATTCGCTGCTCCATCTTATGGACACCGCCCTCTCATTTTCTAAGAAGGCAGGTCAACCTCGACCCCAGTCTCAATTCTGGAGAGGAGTCTATCGCAGTCTCAATCTTAAGCAAGATAGAGGACTGCATATCCTAATTAAGGAGCCGACCAAAAAGTTTGGCACTGAGCTCTAAGGGTCTCCTTCTTGAAAATCCCTTCTACCCTCTATGAATCAAAGAGACTGAAGGAGAGGTGCGAGAATCTTGCACCGTGGTCAGCATCATAGAAGATGACCCAACCAACCAGCAACAACGGTCTCAAGACCGTAAAGAATCGGTCCTTACTCGCTCGGCATACAAGAGTCGAGTCCAGTTGGGAAATGCTGAACCCCGCTGACCGATCTCTCGTGCACAACTCACCAAGCTCGGAAAACCGCAACAAAGGATTACCTCCTTGAAGAAATGGTCAGGGCCATGGTTGTAAATGAACCTGACGACTCCCAATAGGCATGCATGGAAAGGTTCGAATAGATGGTGCTGACCATGCCGCTGACCATTTCTTCCATGCAGTGCAACAGTCAGAGCAGTGTATGAACAAGGTTTATCCATTTGGAAAGGAATGAGTTCCTGCATTGCTCTGACAAATTGCTGGAATAGAACATGATTGAGCTACCCAAGATCAAGTTTCCCGATCAAGCTAGTCTTGATACGCATGCAAGATACTGTGCGTACCATCGAATGGTAAACCACTCCACTGAAGAATGCTACACACTTAAGGACCTCATCGAGGATCTGATCTAGACAGATCAAGCTCAAAGAATTCAAGAAAGCATTCGGGGCAGCAAAAGCGTCCCACGCAGTGACAGTTTAGGGGGAAGATGAGGCACTCAACATCCTTCGCACCTTGTTTTCCATGATGCTTCAAGAAGGCCTCATCACATAAAAACCAACAAGACAACCCAAGCACTGGGCTCAAAGAGCTGATGGTCTCTGGTGCCAAAATCATCAGATATGGGGGCATGACCTGAGTGAATGCTCTGACTTCCACAAGCTATTAGTGAAGAAAATGCAGAGAGGCCAAGAAGTTGGTGACGTTCCAGACAGGGATCGCTAAGCCTCTCCTCCACTGGTTTACGAGGACCCCTTGACTCAAGACCTTGGAAATGATAATTCAGACCCTCTTCTAGCCCTGTTTTAGGTGATGCTCCAACAAGCCTCGTCACTCCTAAGCCTGTGAGGCAGCTCAAGCCCCTTACCCAAGGGATCAAGAATCACTGGTGCCAATACCATCAGATATGGGGCCATGAGCTGAGTGAATGTTATGGGTTCAAGGCTGTGGGTACAGAAAAAGTCCAGGCAGGTCACATTGCTTGCACTGAATTCCCACCAGTCGGTACTTCCATTCAAGAGAGTGTCCCAATACAAGACTCTCATGATGGAGCCTTTGATCCTGCTGAACTCTCGACTTCCCAGTCATGGAAAGTCCAACACGGGTGGAGAAGGCTCAAGTCTTTAAAGTGAGAAGCGATTCATAAAGCTAGGACTGTTCACAAACCTAGCAAGATGGACCAAGCATCTCCAAAGATGACTAGAAGAAGACGAGCACCAAGGGCTGCTCATCAGAAGAACAAAGTTCCTCAGCCACCGGTCGAGCCAGAATTTCTCAGGCCTCTCCCGACCTTGCTGACCTTACAAGACTTCATACCGGTCACCATCGATCTTATTCCTTCGTCTCATCAAGAAGATACCCCTAGGTCATCTCTTACTTGGGGCACATCCAATGAGGGTGACGACATTAAAAGCATCCCCCAATGATCTAAGCAAGAGAAAGACCTAAGAGACCCCCTGCACACTTCCAACTCTGGTGATGACGTAAAAATCTACCCAGATCGGTTCAATGAGGGAAAAGACCTTAAAAGTCCCTCACCTACTGACCCTTCTCCATCTTCTTCTTCTTCTTATCCATTCTCTTCTATTTCTTCTACAGGTTCAGCCTTGAAATGTCTAGACTTCGAGGCTCTTGACAGAGAGCTCGAAGGAAGCAATATATGTAGGACACACTGGAGAAGGCTGAAGAAGACGTTAGCCCAGGCGGCTGGATTCTTGACAGTTGCTAACGCCCTGGCAGCTCGAGCCAAGTCAGATTCATCATTTTTCACCAGGAAGCACAAGAGGTCAAAGCCAAAGAAACCCCAGTGGCTGCTTGAGCCTGACTTTGAGCAGAGGCTGAGAGAATCAAGAGGGCATAGCTTCTTTTCTTAGGAGGCTCGCCACATGGTACAGGTCTATGAAATATTAACAAGCACGGGGCAAACACTGTAGACACTCATGCAAGTACTGAGCAATTCATATGAGGGCGCCTATGGCCCCACAATCGCTGAATCTCAATTTCCCAGTAAATTTCAAATCAAACTCCTGCAGCCAGATAAGCCGTTCATATTTCAGGTCGACCCTTCTATGCCTCAGTTCGAGAACGGTGCAGAAAATCATGACCTACCCCGGAGCTGTATTGGAAGTAGAGATGTTAGGATCATGGGTCTTTGCACTAGAGGTTAATGAAAAGACCTTAGAAGACAATGATGAAGAGTTGCAAGAGGCCCAAAAGAATGGGAAGAAGGCGGTTAATCCACAACAGATGAACCCGAGGAGATAAATCTAGGGATGAGGCTGACCCCAGACCCCACTTTCATCTCGACAATATGTCTTCAGAGGAGAAAGAAAATTTCACTGCCTTCTTGTGAGAAAATCAAGACGTCTTTGCCTGACATTACCATGAGATGCCTGGTTTAGATTCTCAAGTCACAGTCCATCGTCTCGACATCGATCCCTTTATCAAGGAGGTTCAGGCCAGATCTCAAAATGCAGATAGAAGTTGAGGTGACCAAACTTAGGCAAGTAGGCTTCATTCGTGAAGTCAAGAACCCAAAGTGGCTGGTAAATGCTGTACCGGTCAAGAAGAAAATCAAACAAATTAGGGTCTGCATTGACTTTCGTGACTTGAATACAGCCTACTCGAAAAGGGGTAGGCCGCACACTATCCTTGTGTGGCCTCACTCCATCAAAACACCATTAAAGGTGGCTGTTTTTACAGGTATGAGTAGTCACTTTCAGGGTCTATAACTCTCTTATTCCAAGTTGGATAGCTTTCAAATTTGGGGAGCGTGTTCGTCTCGTTAAGACAAGCAATATGATGTGTGGTACGCCCCATGACAATACCCAAGCAAAGAGAAAAACTAAATGAAAGTCGCTGATCCGTGAAGGAAGTTGTAGAAAATTCAGTAGCAGCACACCTCGTTCGAGCAGCCTGATCACGACACTCGCACACTCGATCGGCATAAAACCAATTGCATTATGTGCATAAGGTTCGAGGCTATCTCTAGTCCGAACTTGCGTAAGATGAAGGATTGGATTTCACACACAAAGGCATCAAAACTGTTGTAAATTCTGCCCGTCGAATTTCAACATTCTGGGAAAAAACTCAATATGACAAAATCTTCTTCCGAACATGAAATCAAGCTACGTTTATTGCAATGTGATCGTGATGGTATGCTCAGCATGATTCAGTGAAGAAATCATGAAGAAACATCAAGGAACGAGCACACAATCGATCTGAAATTTTCAAGATTCATCTATGATTCAAGTCTCATGATCATGGCTCAAAAACATGATTCATGACTCTAAATTACTATCAAAATGATCACCATGCCGAGCCTTACAAGAAAACAATAATCTTTTGATCAAATGGGCATCAGAACAACCTCGGGTTAGCCATGGAAGGTCACAAAAGTTCTCGAGCAGCAGCAGGGACTGTTCTGAAATTCCACACATTGTTAGGTAGGGGCAAAACAATCCATTTGCACCCATTTTTAGAATTTCTTTAAATTCAATTAAATTTTAATTATCTTCAATTCTACGTAGTTTTTTGGCATACACCAACATTTTAGCCCAATTCTATATAAAAACGCAATGCCTTATTGTATAAAGGATGGATTCATTCTTCTTAGATCAATCAATAAAATTCTAATTTTTTGCTTGAGCCTGTGAGTAAGTCTTGTAGAGAGAGAGGAGAGAGATGAAAAGGGTTGGTACCCTTTAGGCAGGTGACTTTCTCTGTCCACCCCTCTTGCTGTCCTCCCCTCTTGCTCTCCTCCCCTCTTTCTCTCTTCTCCCCTCTTTCTCTCTCCTCCCCTCTTTCTCTCTCTTCTTCTCATCTCTTTCACTTTCTCTCCCCTCTTCTTATCTCTTTCTCTCTCCTCCCCTCTTCTCGTCTCTATCTCTCTCTCTCTTCTCCTCATCTATATCTCTTTCTCTCCCATCTTCTATTTCTCTCATCTTCACATCTCTATCTATTTCTTTCCCTTCTTTCTCATCTCTGTCTCTATTTTTCTTCTTCTCATCTCTATCCCTATTTTCTCTCTCTTCTTCTTTCATTCCCAGCACCAGGTCGGGGTTTGTTTATTGCGTAAAATCAAAGCGATATATGGAAGTAGATCACTCCGATTTGACACTTTAAACTGATAAAAATAATGGAAAAATTGAATTCAGATCTGAGGCAAGATCTTCCCAAAAATGAGTAGATCTATGGCGAAGCCAGCTTGATCAAAAGCATTAAAATATGATTTTAAATCAAAATAACCAAATTCAGATCAAGATTAAGTGAAGAAAACAATAGAAATAATAGTAAAAGGGGAAGAAATGTTACTGGATTGGGCCGTATGGCCCTAGCTTCCCAAGCCCTTGGGGCTTCCCCGTATCAAAACTGGCTCCTTTTGCCCTTGTGGTCCAGGTCTTGATCAGTAAGTCTCTGGTAGTGAGTTCTGTTCTAAGGGTATATCTGGGGTTTCTCTCAGGACGCTCAGTCTCTCTGATGCAATTTCTAGGATTTTCTCTCCTGTCGTTCACTCAGGTTTTCATCTCTATCAGTTTCTTTTCCTCTGCTAGGGTTGCAGTTTCTATCTCTAGTCTCCTGTTTCTCTTCCCAAAAAAATCTCTTTCTCCCTAGTCCCTCTGGGTTTCTCTCTTTGTTCCCCCCGAATGGTCCCCCAAAGACGCTAAAAGTTGGAAAAGTTTGTTGGGGAGAATATCCTCCCGTAACCTACCAAAGGCTCAGTCAAAGACACATTTTTAAAAGGTCTCAGATCTGGGCGACACAGGGCTTGTCGCCTGGGCAGCATGGGTCGTGACTCTTGGGCGGCATGCCCCATGTCGCCCAAGGCTGGGCGTCAGGGGTTGTGTCGCCTGAGCGGCGTGCCCCATGTCTCCCAAACCAAAACTTGTCAAAAATTAATATTTGTTTTTCTTTTCAGGTGTGTTCCTCATCCTCCTGGGATTTTCTTAAAGAAAATTTGGGTCAAAAATTTTTTTTTTACTTTTTTTAATGATTTTTTTGGTAAAACAGGGCATTTACAGAAATCTAGGTCAAAACAGGGTGTCTGCAGGGTTCCGAGCAGGCAAACTGGTTCCGGATCACAAGGTAGGCTACGTGAACTATGGATTTGGGTTTACTAGGTTATGTGTGGTCCTAAGGGGTAAGAAAAACAACAAAATTTGCCAAACATTTAAATTTGGGGTGTCTACAGTTGCCCCTCTTTTGCACTCCCTGTCCTGCGAGGGATAGGCGAGTGGCAAAGAAGTAGACACTCTGGCATTCCCTATCCTTCGAGGGGTAGGTGAACATTAGAAATAAAGCAGACATTTTAAATTTCATCCTGAATTCACGTGGTCAGGGGGCACACCAACTATCCCTCGAAGTCATTGGGCACCCAAGCTCACCCACCTCGGGGATTTTCGTCATAAGGTTTTCGGCATGAGATGACGGCGAGTTCGTGATCTTTAAACTCAAGGTTGATTTTACAGCCATGCCACTTGACTTCAGGGGTTTCTCAGTTTGAAAATTTTAACCTTGGCAATTTCTTTGATTTCCTTAGGAGTTTCTTAAGGTTATTTATAGGAAAGTTTTCTATAAGAGGAGACTTGTCTGATCAATTCCGAATAGAGAGACGAGGCATCAACACGATAATCGCGGCAATGCGGTATTCATCATGTATAGGTGTCCAGGCTCCTTCGTTTTAACAAAATGTTTTTGAAAATTTGAAAGTAGGGGGAGATTTGAAATAGAGCCCGGCATAGGGATAGATTACGATTTTAGCAAAGAAATTAAAGGTTTTGAAAACACAAGACATATAGTGAAAATTTTAGAAAGAGGAAGATATTTGAAAAATAAAGTAGGTTAGCAGTTTTAACTCTTGCAACCATAGAGCGCTCTAAGCAGTTTAGCGTCATGCAGCGATGGACCATACACCCGACTCTTTTACGTCATATGGGGATAAATGTTTGAACAAGGTGGTTGTGCCTTGAACACATTGAACATGGTGGTTGTGCCCTGAACAAATATTGAATAGGGTGGTTGTGCTCTGAACACTCCGACATTTTACGTCATACGGGGCTAGACGTTACCTGTCTCGGCTCTTTTACGTCGTACGAGTTTGACGTTGAACTTGATATACCCGAACTTTAGCGTCATATGAGGCTAGACGTTTGAACATGGTGGTTGTGCCCTGAACACATTGAATAGGGTAGTTGTTCCCTGAACACATTGAACAGGGTGGATGTGCCCTGAACACATTGAACATGGTGGTTGTGCTTAAATACATCCGACATTTTACATCATACGGTGCTAGATGTTACTTGCCTTGACTCTTTTATGTCCCACGAGTTTGACGTTTTTCCTATCTCGGCTCTTTAACGTCGCACAAGTTTGACGTTTTTCCTGTCTCGGCTCCTTAACGTCGCATGAGTTTGACGTTTTTCCATTGAAATAGGGTGGTTGTGCCCTGGATTGGACTTTGGTCGGTAGTTTAGGCTCATGCCACCGAGAAGTGTTTTCTTTTTTTAATTTTATTTTTTTGAAATTTTGGAAACTTGGTTGGCAGTTTAGGCTCATGCCATCGCGGAGATTTTTTATTTTTTGAAATTTTTGAAATTTTTTGGAAATTGAAATTTTCTGGAAAATTGGTTGGCAGTTTAGGCTCATGCCACCGAGGAGCATTGTCTTTTTTATTTTTGATTTTTGGTTTTTGAAATTGCTATTTTTGAAAGTTGGTTAGTAGTTTAGGCTCATGTCACCATGAAGCATCTGACAAGATGTCAGAAACCAACATGCTTCAAAATCATTTGAAAATAGTTTATTTGAAAAACTTATTTTTTTTAAAAAAATGATTTTTTATTATTAAAATTTCCTGGGATCAGACCAGGACAAAATTTGTGAAACAAGTTTGGGCAACATGTGGTGTGTCATCAGGGTGGCACGAGACGTGCCGCCCCCCCAAATGTTTTTATTTTTTTTTATAACTGAGGTGCAAGGTTGGGATGGGGGACACGAGTCGTGTCGCCCGGGCGGCACGAGATGTGTTGCCCATATGATTTTGTTTTTTGTTAAACTGAGGTGGGTGACACGAGGCGTGCCGGCCATTTGAAAAACTCAGTTTCGTTTTTTTTTTTGGTATAAGGTTGGGCGACACGGGACGTGTTGCCCGAGTCCGAGTATGGAATTGGGCAGCACAAAGCATGTTGCCCAAAAAAAAATTTTTGCTTTTAATTTTTCTTGTCTTTAAGGTTATCTAGGCCTGCTGGTAGTCGAAGTGGATAACTATAGGATGCGTTTTGGGTTGGGTTTCTTTTTTTTATATATAGAAATCATTCCCCCCCCCCCCCTATTCTTCCCTTATCTTTCAAACTCAATTTTCTTCCTCTCATCTTCATCCTCTCACTTGTTCATCATCTTCCCTCTATTTTTACAGATATTTCTTGCTCTCAACTTCAAGCTTTCATGGCCCCTAAGAAAGACAACGCGATCTCTAAGGGCAAAGAAAAGGTTCTCGAGCGGGTTGACAATGAAAGAGAGTGGGAGGCTTTGCCACTTTTCCCTTGGGTCAGGCCCTTCCTTAAAGGTCTACCCTCTCATATTTCATAGGCCCTTTGATCGAGTGAAGTTCCTCGAAGTGCTAATGGCTTCCTTGTTATTTGGGTGGAGGTTCTGGGTTGGTTTCTTTTCGCTCGACAATGACCCGAGATCATGGCCCTTCTGGCCTCAAACTCGATGATAGGCATCTTGAACATGGCCTCTTGACATGTGAACTTTCCACTTCTCGAAGCTCTTTCCGAAAGGTTTAACTATCAGACGAACACTTTCTTTCTTCCTACAGGCAAGACGATGACAACTTTGAAGGATGTTGCTAGGATTTCTAGCTTGAACTTGGCCGGGATTACATATCAACCCTCCACCACTCTGTCATGGATGCGCGACTGTTGGGGGCTGCTCATTCTTCTCGTGGTCAGTGGGTTGATATGGAGTTGCTGGTATGGAATCGCGAGCAATCTCGAGCTGCTGAATAGATCCGTATTGCTTTTTGTGCTGTTGGGTTCCGTTCTTTTCCCGAGTGGTCGTAAGACAGTTCGCAGTTCCCTTATTCCTTTTGTCCATGCTTTCTGGGAACGAGCGAGTTACACTATTGATCTGATCATGTTGGTGGGAATATACCAGGGTTGTCACGACAAGGTCATGCGAGGTGACCGACTTATTGAGGGTAGTGTCCTAATTTTGCAGGTATATTTTTTAACATAATTTAAATTATTTTACCCCTGGAACTCGATTTTGAGGACGGTGGCCTTATTTTCTGAAGATATGGGCTTACGAACATGTTGCTGTTGTCCGCCCTCCTCGGTCAACGATGGCCGTATTTGTTGCTCTGGGACTGGCATATGTCAATGATACCATTCGACCCTAGATTGTCAATTATTATCGTAGGATTCTTGACGAGTTGTCATCATTCGATTGGGTGATCAAGGGTCTTGAAAATGTGTCTCTATTGCTTCCTGTTATGGGCCATTCATGCCTTATTCTAGCAGGGCAGCACTTCACAAAGAGGTACATCCCACAGAGGGTGCTTTGCAAGTTTTGCCATACTTAGAATTATACCCCTTCAAGAGAGGCGATCGATCGTTGCCCTAAGTTTCCGCTTCGTTGGCATTCTTCCATTCTTTTGGTCAAGGCGAGTTTGTCGTGGAAGGGAAAGAAGTCCTCTTCTAGCAAGGGGCTGGCTAAGTGAGACAGCCCCACAATTACTTCGAACTATGATTCTTAGTGGGAACGTGCCTGCGCTCTTCCACTATGCCCTAAATCTTCAAGACTTTGTGGTGAGTCTTCTGCTCTAGCTCAAGATTTCGTGCCTCATCGGGAATATAACACATCTTGTTATAATAAACGAATCAAATAGAATGAGGGCGTATCTGACATTAGTTAGGAAGATGTTGAAGCTAGATTGGCTTGATGGGTGGCCTTCATGGTGGAACGCAAGGAGAATGACACTAATCCGAAACCGAAGACTGAATAGCCAAATATATTGTCTTTTCTTTACCTTTTTTTTTTTTGGCATGAATAAGATCTCAGGATCAGCACTATTTCTCAGTAGTTTTGTTGAAGTTGGTTAGGAATTTCGGTCTTAAGATCAGATTTGATTGTTGGAATGCATGTAATGAAGCCATTTTCAAGGAATGAATAAAATCTGGAATTGTGACCTATCCAAAATTTTGTTTTGTATTTTGATTGATTTCTTGAAATGGTGGAATCCTCTTTTATTTTTCAAAATTTTCCAAATTTTGTTTTTTATTATAATGGGGTGTGCAACAAGGACCGTGTTGCCCAGGCGGCATGAGGCTTGCCGCTCATGTATGTATATATATATATATATATATATATTATTTTTAGATTAAAGAGGTGGACGATCAATTCGTGTCGCTCGGGCGGCCGGAGACGTGCTGCCCATATGTAATTTTTTTCTTTTTTTCATAACTGAGGTGAGCGACATGGGTCATGTCACCCGGGTAGCACGAGACGTACTGCCCATGTAAATTTTATTTATTTATTTATTTATGTTTTTACAAATGAGATGTGCGGCCATGTAAATTTTTTTATTTTTTTTTAAATGAGGTGGGAGACACGAGACATGTCGTTTTGTTATTTTATTTTATTTTTTTAATAAAAATGAGGTGGGCAACATGGTTCGTGTCGCCTGGGCAGCATGAGACGTGCTGCTCATGTAATTGTTTTCATTTTTTATTTTTGAATGAGGTGGGCAACACGGTTTGTGTCGCCCATGTAAAATTTTTGTTTTTGTTTTTGCTTGTTTTTTTTTTTTAAATGAAGTGGGTGAGATGAGACGTGCCGCCCATGTAAATTTTTTTTTTATTATTAAAATGAGGTGTGCGACATGGTTCATGCCACCCGCTCGGGAGATGAGATGTGCCGCCCATGTAATTTTTTTTATTAAATTGAGGTGGGCGACACAGTTCATGTAGCCCGGGCGGCACGATATGTGCCGCCCACTTAATATATATATATATATATATATATATATATATATA
>NW_006496520.1:609037-663136 GCF_000471905.2 Amborella trichopoda | reverse complement strand
ATCGTCTTAGGTATTATGCACCGTTATCTATCTTGAGTGAGCGCCGTTTTTGAAAATTCTTTTTCATTATTATCAACTTTATCATTTTTTGAATTTTTACCGATTTTTGAAATGTCACAAGAGGTGTACCTTATGGGACTCGAAAGAGAAATGTTGGGGACCGGATGCATAGGGTGGTTAGATGGCCTCCTCACACCTATCCATTTTTTAGCATCGGGACTTGAAGGTACTGTTGGTATGCTTCCAGCAATTCTCGAGATAAATGAATGATCGACCAATTTCGTCCCTGGGTTGGTGTTGGTGGATGGCACCCTTGGCAATGTTAGAGCCAACTGTGCACACCTCTTCCAGATCCATGTCAGCAAGTAGGTCTTCAATTCCTAGTCCTTGTGTGTGTTGAGATGTGGAAGAGGGACTATCCCCTATTGGAGAATCAAGGATCACCTTTGGCCGTTTGGAAGGACGGGCATTGAGAGGATCGAGGTTTTGAATGCCTCCAGATACAAAGCCTGGATAATTTGAAGGCTTCATATTTCTTTGAAATAGGGTGAGAGTACACTCAAGCCCTCTTCGATCCCCTTTTCCAGTTTTGGCTTCAGGTGATGCAGAAATTGCTTCCTTTACGCCTTGCACTTGACTTCTCAAACCTTGGCCTGGTTGGAAGAGAGAGGAGCATGTGCCAGGCTTCGAGGGACCCAAAGCCGTATCGATGTTGGCATTGGATAATCTCCTCCATCGATGCGGAAGTTTGCAAAATTTGAGGAACAGGGTCACCGGCCTCTAGGCGTAAAGTGTCACAATTAGCTTGCTCGAAGGAAGCGAGAGGGATTTCCCCGAGCTCGACGCCTATGGCTAGCTTTCCGCTATGTGTGCTAGGATTAAGAAGAGAATAGGGGGTCGACACAAACTATCGCAACACCATTTGCTTTTAGCAATTTTAGGCATTTATGTAGTGTGGAGGCGAACATGAGGTTTTCGTGGAGCCAGGGTCTTCTAAGCAGCATGTTGAAAGAAGGTTTTATGTCCAAGGCATAAAACTTCATCGGCTGAATGGTTGGGCTAATCTTGAGTGTGAGAGGCAATATGCCCTCAGCCTGCCTCTTGGTCTCATCATATGCAACGATGGTTAACTGACATGGTTCGAAGTCATCCGGGCTTTTGCCTATCTGCTTCACCATTTTCATAGGGCATATATTTAGCGATGCCTCATTATCAACCAGCACTCTCCTTATCTCATATCCTTTCAAGAAAATAGTGATATGAAGAGGCTAGACGTGAAAGCAATTCACATTAGCCGGGATGTCATCGTCCGTGAATATGATTGGCATTAGTGTCATTAATAGGTTCATCATCCCGCCCAACTCATCTGGTTGTGTGTTACTCGGGATGTGGGTCTTAGCAAGAACCTTTTCAATTCGTGCTCTATGTGCCAGCGAATTCGTAAGCACCTTCAAGATGGAGATTTGAGCCTGGATCTTCCTAAGATGAGTCGGTAGATCATAGGTGGTTGTTGATCCTTGAGTTCTTTTATTAGGTTCATGATTTGCAACCCTTGCTGGTGGTTTAGCTGTTGAAGTGGCTCCCATTCTTTCATCAAGAGTGTCCGCCATCAATTGCATGGGTTTGAACAGTCGACCTCTTAGAGTTAAGGCATCAACTTCGCCAGCCTGGAGCTCGATAGGGTCAGCCCTAACGAGAGTAATGAGAGACCTCGGGGTGTTGGCCCCTTGTTTGGAAGATGATACCTTTTCATCAGCTTTGACCATGGCAATCTCGAGGGCATCATCTTCATCATACTGGTTCCACTTAGGAGGATCATCAGAGTTCGCGGACAAAGAATTTACTCTAAGAAGACTCAAAAGATCTTCTTCAACTTCTTGGAGATGATGATCACAAGAAAATATGAATTGGCTCAGATGATCTTCTTTGTCTCCGTTTTTCAATCATGTGAATGATAACATCCTCCTTTGAGTTACTCGGAGCTCCCGTTTCTTCGGTCGTTGTGGCTGTATTTTTGGGGAGAGGGTTTGTGAAGATACCCATTTTTCGATTAGGTTCTTCAACAGGTTGATTTCTAGGCCTGACAATGATGTCACCCTTATTAATCAACCCTTGAATCACCCGCTTCAAGTAGAAACAGTTTTGGGTGTCATGAGCATAGTTTCTATGCCACTTGCACCATCTATTCTTATCCTTAACCTCAAATGGTGATTCAGTTGGTGGCGGAAGTTGAACCATGTTTTCTTTAGGAGTAACTCCAGCACTTTTTCTAACGGGTCTTTGAGAGGAGTGAAGTTGTCCTCTCGCTTTTGATTGTTATTTTGAGGGTTAGATCTAAGATAACCCCTTTGATTTTCATTCCTATTATTGTGCTGGGTGGTTGAACCCTGAGACCGTCCGTTAACGACAATTTCGTTAACCTGACCAGAAGCTTTTCCCTTGCCGTTGCTCTTATTTTTATTCTGGGGAGTCGTGATGGGTTTGTTATCAGGTCTAATACTGAGGGGTGTCCCTCGTGCCCTCTCATGTCTCGCCACCCGCTCGAACATGGAGTCGAAAGAGTAGGGGATAAGTCCCTGGCTAAAGAAGGTCCTATATGCAGGAGTTGCATTTTCTAAGGCCATGGAAATTTTATCTAGGTCCGTAAGTGGACATTCGATGACCCGCATCGCCACCTCATGGAATCGAACGATAAAATCCTTAAAGGATTCTCCTGAGTTTTGTTTGGTTACACTGATCTCGCCTAGGGAAAGAGATCTTGGTGTCAACCCACGATAATGAGAGACGAACTGGTTGAACATTTCATCTGGAGTTATGTGTGGTTGAGCGGTCATTATTCCATGATGCAAGTTTAAAGCCTCACTGGTCAAATTTTGTGAAAGTAGGGCCTTAAATTGGTTAGGCCTGTCTCGCAAGGCTCAGATGGAGAGAAGGTACTTGTTGACGTGAATATCTGGGTCACTCTTCTCATTGAATTTGTGTTTAAACTCTGGGATGAAAAACCCAGGGGGAAGGTTTTCCATGCCTCTAAGGGTCTCATGAACATAGGCCTTTGGGGGTAGGATTTTATGCATACCACCCATCCTTACAAGCATATCTTGTATCATTTTTAAGGTGGCTTCTTGTTGGGTATTCGACATGAGAGTAGGTCCACCGGCCGGTGGGTTCCCGAGTGTAGATTGGTAAGTTGAGATTTGGGGTAGATGTGGGCCTGTATGAGCATGAGGTTGATGGGCCATGGTCACTGAGACAGTTTGATACATTTGTGCCTAAGGGGCGTACTGACCCATAGGCATTGCCACCGGTGGCAGAAACTGCACAGTTGGTTGGACCAAATACACAAGAGGGACCAATTGAAGAATCGGCCGACTCAGCTATGCTATGAGTTGACCTATTTTATTAGGTTGGTTTGGACCGACCCATGAACTAGGGCATGAACTGTGTAACCTAAGTCAAGTATACTTTTGAGGGCAGCCTGGATGCCTATCTCGCCTAAGGATTGGTCTAGGTTGACGCCTCGGCTACATACAGTGTTCAAGACATCGTGGGCTGTACAACGATGGCTCGAGGTTGGATTGGATCTCTTGGTTCGAGTTGTGGAAATTGGTGTTAGATGCCGCATGAACTTCTTCCCTCGCACATCTCCTTCTTTGGATGCCTAAGGTCAGATGGCTCTTATTGTGGCCACGTAAGGTTCCCTGTAGAACAATGCTTACTGTTCAATGTTTTTTGGGTGAAGCCAACTTTTCAGACCATACAGAGCTCAGAGTTAAGAGTGGATCCCTGGGACTCGGCTTCTAATTGAAGACCTGGATGATGGATTGGCGCGAGTTCTGGCCTTAATCTCAAGGGATTGAGGAATACCGGTCCCTAGGTTTGAGAAGGTTCTGTTTAGAGTCAGCCGTGGAGTGGTCATCATAATCGCATTGGGTAAACGACATGATGACTTTGTTTGGTTGGTTGGGTTCTAGAGTCTAGGCTTAGGTAAGATCTAAACTCGATGATCTAGGGCAGACTCAGCCTGACTCTAGAGGAAAAACCTTAACTAAGACCAAGGCTAAGACTAGCCCGGAATCTAGACTTATTAGAATTAATGGGTTTTGGTTCAGACCCTAAACTAGGGTAAGCCTAGTCTAGCTTTAGAGGCAACTCTATGCTTAGACCTATGCTAGAACCTAGACTAAGATCTAGACTAGATGGGTGTGAGTCTCGGCTCGGACCAAGAGTGGGTTTAGGTTCTGACCTAGGTGCGAGCCTAGTTCAAACCTGGACTGAGTTGGGTGCAAGCCTGAGTTTGGACCTAAAGGGTTGTGAAACTCAGATGGGTGTAGACCCGGACTAGATCAAAGTTGGTTTAGGTATGAGCTCTGGCTCGGACCTAAAAGGGGGCCTAGGTTAGGACCTGTATATGAACGTGGATCGGACCTGGGATAGGCTGGGTGTAAGCCTGAACTTGGACACAGAGAGCTTAGCTTGGACCAAAGGCCGGTTCGGGCTGAGATATAAGATTAACCAATCAGAAATAAGCAATCAAGCACACGAAAAAGTTTGACCTAGTAAAGTACTACAGGTAGGCTTTCTTGATAGTGAGTTCCTAACTATTGAAATGCGGCTAGGGGGATATAGGTCCCCGCATAGGTTCTAGCCTCCTGTTATAGAATTTTGCCAGGTCCCACTATACGCAAAGTTTCTTTGAGGCAAAGGATTACAGAGGTGTGCTCACAGTTAAAGTTACGTGAATCCCAACTGCCTTGACTCTCAAAGCTGGGTTCCCCTCTCACTGTTAACATGGATTTTGGGGGTTTTCAAAAAATTTGTTTTTTGGTTTTCCAAGATTCCCAGTCGGTGTGTGCTAGAGTGTGTAAGAAGCACACAAATGAAAATAAGGTCAAGCACACAGGCACACAATAAGAAAGAAAACAAGTGAGCGCTCGGCACTGATCGCTCTTAGCGATGCGCGCTTCGAGGTGAAACTCGCTTGAGGCACAATATAGATGGAGGGATGAGGAACCCCTAAGAATGTATGGTCAAAGCAGTGAAACCAGGTACAGTTTGTGCTAAGTCGAGCGTTACCCGAGTCGAGGATGACTCGCACGGGACACGGTTCAGAAGGGTGCAAGCAACCCTCAATCAAATTTTTTTTTTGTATATATATATATTCTTTTAAATTTGATGAAAAACAACTAAACTAAGCATGATGAAAACAGTGAAAATGGGAACTTAGTCAAAACTAACAAACTAAATAAAAAAGAAAAAGTCAGGAGCAGGACAGACTTATCTGAAGTAAAATATTTTTTTTATATTCTAGAAAAAAATTATATTAAGCCACAAATTAGTGAACAAGCACAAAAAGGGATCTAGAGCATGCCTGTGGGGTCGCAGAAGTTTTCTGGGACCTCTATGATAGGGCGGCACGGGTTGTGTCACCCAAAAAAAAAATATTTATTCTATTTTTTTATTTTGTCGTATTGATCTTGATAAAATAAGGCTACTGAAACTTGCAGAAGTAGAAAAATCAGACTTTTTGATGAAATAAAATTAAAACAAAGTGAAACAGAAGAACAACAGATAGAACAGACTTGTATCAAGCAAATTATGTTTTTGGAATTTTTTCAAAATTTTATTTTGCTTTAAAATTTTTTGAACAACCACAAAAGAGACCTAGGACCCATCTTGGAAAATTTCAGACGAGGGGACCTAGAGAGTGTGTCACCTGGACCTAGGCGACACGGTCCATGTCATCGGGGCGGCACGCTCTATGTCGTCTGGGCGGCGTGCTTAGTGTCACCCAAAAAATTATTATTATTTATTTTTTTTATTTTTTCTTATAGATAGTCATAAATAAACTTACAATAAAATTTGAGAAACAACAAATAAATTTTTTTTTGATGAAAATAAATTAAAATAAAGCCATAGCAGATCTAATAGAAAACTATTTTTTTTTTTTTAGATATTTTATTTTGACATGAAACTTTGACAAAATTCACAAAGTGCTACCTATAAAATGTCTGCAAAGTTTCAAAAGATTCTGATATTTTTGAAATTTTGAAATTCTGCACAGGGTCCTTGACACAATTTCCAAGGTTTTCTCTCCTGTCGTTCACTCAGGTTTTTCATCTCCATTTGTTTCTTTTCCTCTACTAGGGTTTCAATCTCTATCTCTAGTCTCTCATCTCTCTCCCCAAAAAATCTCTTTCTCTCGAGCCCCTTGGGTTTCTCTCTCCATTCCCCTTAAATGGTCCCCAAAAGATCTTAAAAGGGGGAAAATTTTGTTGGGGAGAATATCCTCTTGTAACCACCAAAGGCTCTGTAAAAAACGTGTTTTTAAGAGGTCTTGGATATGGGCAGCATGAGGTGTGTCGCCTTGGCGGCACGGGGCATGTCGCTCAAACCAAAACTTGTCAAAATGGATTTTTTTTTTCTTTTCAGGTGTGTTCCTCAACCTCTTATGAAGCTCTCCAAGAAAATTTGGGTCAAAACATCTTTTTTTACTATTTTTAATGATTTGTTTGGTAAAACAGGGTATTTACAAAAATCTGGGTCACAACAGAGTTTCTGCAGGGTTCAGGGCATGCAAACTGGTTCTGGATCACAAGGTAGGCTATGTGAACTATTGATTTGAGTTTACTAGGTTAGTTTGGGCCTAAGGGTTCAGAAAAACCCCAAAATTTGCCAGATTTAAAATGGGTTGTCTACTAGGTTCTCTCTCTGCTCCTTTCATTCTCAACATCGGGTGAGATTTTCTCTCTCTTCTCCTTTCATTCCCAACACCGGGTGGGGTTTTGTCTCTCCATTCCTTTCATTCCCAATGCTGGGTGGGATTTTCTCTCTCTTCTCTTTTAATTCCCAGTGTCGAGTGGGTTTTCTCTCTCCTCTCCTTTCATTCTTAGCATCAGGTGTGATTGTCTCTCTCTACTTCTTTCATTCTTAGTGTCGGGTGGGTTTTCTCTCTCTGCTTTCATTCCAACATCGAGTGAATTTCTCTCTCCTCTTCTGTCAGTTGGCAAAGCCTAGCACCGACTGGATTTCTCTCTTCTCTTTTATTGCAATGGAGAAGCCTGATGCTAGTTGGATTTCTCTCTCTTTTCTTCCCTTACAATCGCGAAGCCTAACGTCAGTTTGATTTCTCTCACTCTCCTCTATTACAGTTGGCGAAGCCTAGCGCCGCCTGCATCTTCCTTCACCCTCTCTCTCTTTTATCGTCTCGTCTCTTCTCTTCTTTTTATCTCCCTCCTTCTGTCTGTTCTCTTCTTCTCTTACTTCATTCTTTCCTCATAATCATCACTCTGCTACTCTTTCATTCGACTAAGAGGGATTGAGGTTAGCCTCTCATGATAGTCCTGTGGTCTAGTCGTAATGTTGTTGTGCTAGGATTACTTGGGCCGCTTTATTATCATGACAGACTGACCATCGTACCTAGCTAGTCGGTATTGTTAATGACATCTAGTAGTAATCCTATGAGCTGGTCTTAGTTACCGAGCCTGTTTTGCTACCACATAAAGCAAATTATTCACCAGCTTAGTCACCGCTTTGATCCTCTCGCTCAGTCGAACTCTTCTCTCCCCCGTCTTTCTTCTCTTCTTCTTTTTGAATGCGCATGCTTGTGTACATTCATTAAAGAGGAAAAGGGTGAGGTCTGACCCACCTGTCTTATAACCTTTGTCAATATGTATGTGATTGCAGAAAACAGAAGAATACAAGCCAAGGGTGGTGATTCCGAACCAGTTTAATTACTGGGGAGCATTCTTCGTGATTTAAGAGGGTGCCCATGCGAGTAAGTCCAAATAAGTCCTGAACCCATTATAAATTCCTCTCTCACCAGTTGGTAACACCTGCCCCCGTTCGCGAACGAGGTTCCCAAGAGAGCGATCTCAAAAACATCCCGAGACTTCCCTCGTAACCTGAGACACGTGCCACCCTATCATCCAGATCCGGAGGACAAGATCGAGGCACCTAACCAACTTGGCAACTCCACTAGGGACTTATTACCCTTTAGTCGGACTGTTCTTGTTTGGTTAGTTTCTTCTTTACATGCTTTCATTATCTTTTCACATTTTATTTATGGCTTGCGGGTTCGGTAACCCATTTATCCGGATCAGGGATTTCTTATCCTCGTATTCGAGAGTGTCCCTAGGGAACAAGTTTTTTCGACTGCATTCCCAACCAGCTTCTTGAGCAAAGACCCCTTGTCTAGCTCCAAGGTCTTAATCTGGACTGGTGTGCGGTGGGACTTAAAGGTCCCTCACTCCCCATCTCCTTGCTGTGGTAGAAACTCCACCAAGGCAACACTTCTGTTGCCCCACGCAGCATGCACCTAGCCACCGACAAGTCACTTGTCGGTCGTGATCTTGAGGTATGCCAGAAGGCTATCCAGTTCCTTTCTACAAAAGGCAAGAAATTTTCCATTGCTTCTATGGGTAGCCATAAGGCTATCCCCCACATTTCTGCACCATTGATCTCTATTCCTAGAGGCTCAACACGTCAAGGCAGAAACCCCACGGTCTCCACCCCTTGCACACACGATAAGGCTGGTGGGTTACCCACTCGAGCCACACCTCAGGGCAACTCTTCTGTTACCTCGAGTCCGTGTTCAAGATCGAACCTTCCAAGGCCAGGCCCTTGGGCACGCTACTCATATGCATCTCACTGCTCGGGGTAACACCATTGCCACACCAACCTGAGTACCTGGGAGATGACCTCCTCGTCTTCCTACTCTACACACAAAAGTGCACCCTATAAGGGGTGGGTCTAGACCTGTTCTCTTATAGACACCTGCTCGTAGTGCTCGGCCTTCTAAGGCCAGATCAATTGCATGAGCCCGGGTGGAGCCCCAAGTCCCCCGTAATCCTTCTTCAAGGGGCGCACACGCGTCACCATCTCAGACATCCCCTTGCCCTTGACTCTGGCCTCCTTATGATTCAACCCCACTCCTGCCTGCTCCTCCTTTATCAAGCAAGAACCTACAACCTTGGCACTCGAAGGTTTTCCCCAAGAGTACTATCATAAACCAGCCCTGTCACTTTGGTTGTGTCTCTACAGCCCACAAGAGAGCTCAAGGCATGGACCTGATGGAAGATCCAGTCCTTTAATCTCCTCGGCCCATGATGACTCCAACTCCTGGCCCTCATCCATTGTCACACCTGATGGAGATTGCTCTCTCCTGTGTAAGAAGAGCTGACCAAGGCAGCCAAAACAACCAGTTTTGATTACCCACTTCAATCAGCGCATGCTAGCCCCCTGCTGACTGACCTACTATGTATGACCCGTCAAGCTCGCAAGCCCTCAGTTTCCACTAACGTTGACCTCCCTAGATAAACGGTCAGCGTTATGGTCGTAAGCGAGCCCAGTCATGTGCAGAAAGAGTGCATGAACAAATTTAACGATATGGCCCACGCGATGATGTAAAAGATCGATCGTATCGACTCCGCACGCCAGTCGGCTAACCATGAGGTCAATTCTCATCACTCTGATGGTGCACCTCCCTGGCAGCCCCCTCCATCTACCTCACAGGACAATTTTGTCCCTCATCTAGTCTCTCAGGCAGATATTGACGCTATGGTCACCCATAGCCTAAGGAACAGACAAATCTCGGGGATACAAGGTGCGACCCTTATCAAAGGCCATACCCCTCGTATATTGACCAGGTCCCGTTTCCCTCAGATTATAAGAAAGGGAAGTTTCCTTTATTCAACAGAACTACCTCCCCAAACTAGCATATTGCCCATTTTCAGGCAACATGTCGGGAAATAGCAGCTGACAGAAGACTTCTTCTCCGACAGTTCATTGAGACCCACGATGGCCCAGCATTCTAATGGTAAGCCCAACTTCCTCCAAACTCGATGCATACAAGGGAGGAGGTGGAGAAGCTGTTCTATCAACGCTTCTATGAGGTCGAGAGAGAGGTTCAAACCATCGAACTTCTCACTCTGACTCAAGACCTTGATGAGCCCGTGGATCAGTTCATATCAAGATGGAGAAACTTGGCTTCCCACCATCCTAATCCTATGCCTGAGAAGGAAGCAGTCCAAACTTGCTTGTGGAACATGCGACCCGAAATCGCTCTACATGTCGAGGTCGCTAATCCATCCTCCATTTCAGAGTTGATCTCTAAATCAGTTCGCATAGAAAGTTTATCACTCCACCATAGCAGGACACGATAACCATCTACAAGTTCCGCAAACAACTGGGGCAATGGTAGCTCTAATAATAACACTCGGGGCAGCCAACAAAAAAGGGTAACCAGTGTAGCCATCATGGTCACTGATTCAAAGAAGGCCCCCTCCCAAACTTTGGACCTCTCTAAAGGGGTAAGCACGGCAAAGGTAACACCTTGAGCTGACAAGCAATAACAGTCCTACAATCGGGTACGCCTACCAACCAACCTTGATCGGGGCGATTATTTCACCAGGCATAGGAACAAGGTATACCCCTTCAAGAAGGAATGGGTCCCTATGTTGTTACGATTATTATTGGAATAAAATATGATCCAGCTTTCAGAAACCAAGTTCCCCGAGCAACCTGACCTTGACACTCAGGCAAATTATTGTGCCTACCATCGGAGGATCAATCATCCTACAGATGATTGCTACATCCTGAAAGATATTATTGAGGCCCTGATTCAAAAGGGTCAGATAAAGCTTGAGGATTTAGAAAGGGCCTTTGGGGCTGCCGAGGCCTTCCATGCCGTAACCATCCAAGAGGAAGATGAAATGCATGGTATCTTCTACGCCTTCTTCATTATAATGCTTCAGAAAGGCATAATCACACTGAAGCAGGCAAGGCAACCCTGTCGCTTTGCTAAGGAGACTGAAGATCGTTGGTGCCCATACCATCAGATAAGAGGTCATTACTTGTCAGAATGCACAACTTTCCTTGATATATTCACAAGAAGATGTGGGACTCGAACTTTACAACCTCCCCGTAAGTGATCCGCAAATCAGTTCTCCATCAGGCAAAAAAGATCTCACAAAGAAGGACCTTCCAATTAATGACTCGAACTCTGCGGAACTCTCGACTTCTCAGCTAGTTTACCATGGCCGAAGCAAATTCAAATCCTCAAGGCGAGAAGCAGTTCGCCAAGCTAGAGTTGTTTACAAGCCCAGCGAGATGAATCAAACATCACCTCACAAAACTAGAAAGAGACGAGCACCAAGTGCTGCTCGCTGAAGTAACAAGACCGCTCAACCCATAGTCGAGCAGGAATTTCTCAAGCCCCTCCCTCCACTGCCAACTTTATTGGACTTCATCCTCGGCACGATCCTTCTTCCTTCTTCATCCTGTCAAGAAGACATGCCCGTGCAATCTCTCACTTAGCACATGTCTGATGAGGGTGACAATGTTAAAAGCACTCCCCACTGGTCCAAGCAAGGGAAAGACCTAAAAGACCCCCTGCACCTGTCCAACCCTAATGACAATGTAAAAAGATGCCTAGATCAGTCTGATGAGGGGAACAACCTTAAAAGTCCCCCATCATCTAACCCTTCTCCTCCTTCTTCTCCTATTTCTAATTCTCCCTCTTCTATGTCCTCTGTAGGTACAACCTTGATATGCTCGGACTTCAAGGCTCTCGACAGAGAATTTGAGGGATCGAACATAACTAAGATGCAACGGAAGCAATTGAGAAAGACCCTGGCATAGGCAACAGGATTCCTAACAATTGCTGATGCCCTGGTGGCTAAAGCCAAGGCAGAGCCACCTTCTTCAATGAAGAGCGAGAAGTTGAAGCCAAAGAAACCCCAGTGGCCACCTGAGCCAGAATTTGAGCAGAGACTTAGAGAGTCAAGGGGGAAAAGTATCTATTCTCAGGAAGCTTGCCATAAGATACAGGTCTATGAAGCACCAGCTAGCATGGGGCAGACACTATGGGCACACGTACAAATACCTGTGTGATAAGTTTCTCCAGCCTGACGTGTTTTCCACGTTTGAGGTTGACCTTTCCGTCACTTGGTTTGAGAAAAGGGCAGGAAGCATGACCTCCACTAGAGCCCTATTGGAGGCAAAATTGTCAAGGTCATGGGTCCCCGTGCATGACGTTGATGAAAAGGCCTCTAAGAACAACGAGGAAGAGTTTCAACAAGCCCCAGAACAATGGGAAGAAGGTGGTCAGGCCACAGCTGACAAACTCGAAGAAATTAATCTTGGAGATGAAGTGGACCCCAGACCCACTTACATTTCAACAAACATGTCTTCAGAAGAGAAAGAGGAGTTCACTGCCTTCTTGAGAACAAACCGGGACATCTTTGCTTGGTGTTAGCATGAGATGCCTGATTTAGACCCTTAAGTCGTTGTTAACCGTCTCGGCATTGATTCAATTGTCAAACCTGTCAAGCAGAAATCAAGAAGGCTCAGGCCTGGCCTTGAAATGCAGATAGCCACCGAGATAACCAAGCTCAGACAAGCAGATTTCATCTGTGAAGTCAAATACCCGAAATGGCTAGCAAATGTTGTTCTGGTCAAGAAGAATAATGGTCAAATCAGGGTGTGTATTGACTTTCGTGACTTGAATACTGCCTGTCCCAAGGATGACTTCCCGTTGCCATTCACCGAGATGCACATCAACCCTACAGCTCACTATCAAATCTTTTCCTTCATGGATGGATACTCCAGGTATAATCAGATAAGGATGACGCCCAAAAATGAAGAGGCCACTGCATTCTTAACTCCAAAAGGGGTATTCTGTTACACAATCATGCCTTTTGGATTAAAGAACACTGCTGCCACATACCAGAGAGTAATGACGACCATTTTGAAAGACATGATGCACAAAGAGGTGGAATGTTATGTAGATGACTTCGTGGTAAAATCTGAAGAGACGCATGCTCACAAAAGAGATCTTGAAAAGGTGTTCCAACAGTTGCGCCTTCATCAACTAAAAATGAACCGACTAAAATGCGCTTTTGGCGTGCGCTCTTTGGGGTTCATCATCCGACATCATCCGATGATCAAGGGTTCATCATCCGACATCAAGGGCTTGAAGTTGATCCGGTCAAGATCAAGGCAATCCAAGTAATGTCATCACCGACTACACTTCAAGAACTACGCTCCCTCGAAGGGCAACTGGCATACATTCACAGGTTCATCTCGAACCTCTCAGGTCATTGTAGACCTTTTACACACCTGCTAAAGAAAGATACCCCATTCATCTGGGATGAAACATGTCAGGCAGTCCTTGACGACATTAAGCATTACTTACTCAACCCTCTAGTACCCTCTACTCCAGTATTGGGAACCCCCTCATTTTATACGTGACTTCTTTAGACGAGTCACTTGGAGACACAAAACAATGATGAGGGAAAAGAGACTACACTATATTACCTCAGCCGCAAGATGCAAGGGGTCGAGAAGAATTATCCCTTGATAAAAAAAAAAGTGGTTGCCCTGATCTTCACATTACAAACACCCCGCCATTACTTGCTTGATCATGAAGTTAAACTTATATCAAAAGCCGATCCTGTAAATTTTCTCATGACACGTCCATGTTTGTTGGGACACCTCGCTAAGTGGGCATTATTTCTAATGGAGTTTGCATCACGTATGTCCCATAGAAGTCCATCAAGGGTCAGGCCTTGGCTGACTTTCTCGCAGCACACCCAGCACCGATAATGAAGAAGTATTCTGTGCTGACCTTGTTCATGTGTGGGAATTGTACTTTGATGGAGCCTTCCAATCAGATGGAGGAGGCACCGGAGTAGTATTCTTGACTCCTAGAGAAGGAGTATTTCCACTTTCTTTCTCTCTTGCTCAAGCCCGTTCTCATAATGATGCAGAATATCAGGCCCTTATAATTGGGTTGGAGAAAGCCTTTGACCTAGACTTGGAGTAGCTAAAGATCTATGACAACTTTGAGTTGGTTATCCGACTGCTCAAAGGGCTCTATGATGTGAGAAAATACACTATCAAGCCTTATCACGATGCTGTAAAATCGTATAGGGCCCGATTCGAGGACGTATCCTTGAGTCACATCCCCAGGAGGTTAAATTCATAGGCTGATGCACTTGCAAAACTTGGTGCTACAATTCAGCTGTCCTCATCAGGACCCACACTTATTTGGGTGGCAAAATGGAGACACATCGAACTAAGAACCGAGGTTGATGCGGATGATGAGATAAATATCTTCCCTGGGTGTTCTCCTTATCCATTTGGAGCACTTCTATCAACCAAAGAAGTAATTAAGACTGAACAAGAAACAACACAGAGTCAAGGAACTAAGGGTTGAAATCAAGAACCAGTATGCATGGAAATTGAGCAAGTAGAAGATTGGAGAGAGCCCATCACTAGTTTCTTAAAACATGACAGACTCTGGAAAGATCGTGACGAACACAACAGCATACATCGAATGTCCACCAAGTATAGCCTCCTTGAAGGAGATGCTCTCTTCAGACGGTTGTTTGATGACATCCTTCTTAGATGCGTCAATATCTAAGAAGCAACTAAGATGTTAGGAGAAGTGCACTCAGGTATCTGTGGACTACACCAGTTCAGTCCTAAGCTCTATGAATGGATACACAAGTTGGGATATTATTGGCCTTCCATGATCTCTAATTCCTTAAGCTATGCTAAAAAATGCCTAGTATGCCAAATACACTCCGGCCTGGTTCACTGGCCTCTGGAGCCTTTACACCCTATGGTTGCATCATGACCCTTCTTACAATGGGGTATGGACATTGTAGGGCCGAATGACCGCCCTTTTGTAATGGGCCATGTTTTTATCCTAGCTGCAACATATTATTTCTCCAAATGGGCTAAAGCGGTCCCCTTTAAGTAGGTTCCTGAGACAGCCGTGGCCTACTTCGTTCTACATCATGTCATATACTACTTCGGAGTGCTTGATCGAATTATATCTGATAATGACCCTGAATTTAGGAGTCATCACATTGATCGCTTAGTTAACCAGTTCGGTTTAAATTGGAGGTACTCGAGTATGTACTACCCTCGGGCAAATGGATTAGCTGAGGATTTCAATAAGACTTTGTGCAACGTTCTAAGGAAATCAGTATAAAAAACAAGGAAGAAATGACATGAGAAGCTTCCCGAAGCACTATGGGCTTATCCTACTACTACGCGGAATGCTATTGATTCCACTCCTTATTCTCTGGTCTATGAGGGTGAAGCAGTTTTAGCTCACGAAATACAAATCCCTTCACTGCGAGTCGCTATTCACCAAGAATAACCTAAGATGAGAGAGTCAAGCTTCAATATCATGAATTGGATGCACTCGATAGAAAGAGGTTAGAGGCTCATCAGAACCTCGAACTTAACCAAGGGAGAATGAAGATGGCTTTTGATACGTCTATCAAGATCCATGCATTCACCTGTGGCGATCTAGTCTTAGTAGTTAAGAGGCCTCTTATTATGCATGGCTGGTGTAAAGTGAAGTTTGAGCCTAAGTGGGAAGGTCCCTTTATAGTAGAAAAGGTCTCGCCCAATGGAACCTACATACTCACACATCTTGATGGAGAGGAGGCGATGCCCCTTATCAATGGACGAAACCTAAAGATGTACTATCCGTGATGCGTATTCCAAAGAAAGGAACTCGATGCGAAAATAGGCAAGAGAGTCCAAACAAAATTACAACTCTTTTTATTGCAGTAAAAATGAGTTACAAGTTACAAGAAGCCCATTACTTGGGAGGTTACAAGTCTCTTGCATCTGAGGATAAGAGGACAGTTACAAATCAAAACTTGTCCTTTCATTCTTGCATTTGAGGATAAGAGGACGATTACAGCCCAAAACAAATGCTTGCCCCATAAGCAAGAAGAAAACCCACGATAGAAAGGACCTCGTCATGAAGAAGAAGCAAACCACTTGGAGAGTTAGCTTTAATTCATCTGACGAGTAAGAGGATGGTTATATGCCAGAACAAAAAGCAGAGCCACTCCAAGAAGTTAGCCTCAGTCCATCCGACGTGTATGTGAAGCATACAAGCTAGATACCTCATCTGATGTATATATCAAACATACGACGTAAGATTCATTCGACGTGTATATCAAACATCAAGGTGGGCCACCCTAGAAAGGAACTGGCCTATGATGGAAAGCATACCTTGCTCACAATGGATGCCCTTCCACAAAACAACATGGACCTCATTATTGTGCTGGAGCATTTGGCTTCCAACAGGTACCACAAGCCACGCGTTATCATCATTCACCATGTTTTGCCTGCTCATGAACATCGTTGTACGTAGGTCATCACCGAGCGCAACAAATCCCACACGTGACTTACTGCCACATGTAAACTTCATTTTTCGCATCATGATAAGCCACATGTGCTGATGAGCATGGACTGAAGCCAGCACCAGATGTGTCCTCCGAAGGCCAGAATCGGTTGTGTTAGCACTTCAAATCATCAGAGCTGGTTGTCTCAATGGCAACTACACTTCTGTTAGTGCTGGCCCTGTCACGACTGTTTGCTTCCCTAGACTCCTTGTTTTTCAAAGCTTAAGTTTTCGTACCTCTTTAATGATTGCATGATTTCTGTAGGTAACCGTACACCCTCCCTGTGACGGTTTACCTCCTGTAACTGTCCTCTTTCCCTGCGATGGTTCACTTCCCTACGATGGTTCACCTTCTGCAATCGTAAGGCCCCCCTCCTGTGACTATTCGTCTCCTGTCAGAACTTCTTCTACACGGCCTGAAACCCACTGAAAAGCATTGCCACCTACGTTTTTGGCCTGGATGTCACCAGAACCTCACCGAAACCTCCTGTAGCCTTCCCTTAAGGTCCCGAAAGACCTCTGCAACACCATTAACAGTATCGAAAAGTGGCGTCAACCCCTTTAAAAATCCCTGAAAAATGCCCAAGACGTTTTAAAATGCTCATTGTTGCCTTTCTCACCTCTTCTACAAAAACAAACTGTAGCCCGAACCTCTTCTATTTCACGAAAAACTTCCTGGAGAACTCTCCTTTCCACCCTACTTTCTCTCCAACTTCACCAAATTCTTGGCAAAGTCGGCTCGTTGAAGGTCTTCCCAGCAAAATTGCCGGAATCCAACGGTTTGCCAAAAACCTTCCCTACAAAACTTTTGCTGAAGTCTCACTTCTCGCTGAAACTTCAGCTAGGCACCTTCTCTTCACTGTTAAAGAAAACTTTTGCTTAAGTTTTTTTTACCCTTGGTGAAAAATGAGGGAAAATGGGATTTTTTCCCCTTATATAGACTACATTGCCCTCAAATGCCCCTCGTAAATTGGGAATTCCAGTTTCATCCAACGGAAGCCAAGCGATGATGAATCGGGTCGAGCTTTGTCTCGAGGCCCGAGGTAACTTTCATCGATCCATGCTCAGCACGGGGTGAATTCCAAACAACCCTAGCACCGGTTTCCCACCGTTGGGTGAGTTTCAAACAATCTTAGTGTCAGTTGACCAGCGCCATGTGAGTTTCAAATGAACTTAAAGCCTGTTAACTTAGAGCCAATTGTGTCCGAATGATATCATGGATCGTTCATAACGCCAGTTGAGTTTTTAAAGAACCCAGCTCCAGTTGCTTTTTTGAGAACTCAGTGCCAGTTGAACACTCGCAAGAAACCATGATCACTACACCTGGCGCCGGCTATATCCCAAGCAGCTTATTGCCACCTACTCCAAGTTGAAGTCGTGATGTGCCATCCCTAATGAACTTGCACCAGGGCCGTTGCACTCAAACAGTGACTTCCCCATTAGAGTCAGGAGCTGTCCTTCATCCCCCAGTAGGAGTCACACCAGTACTACAGCCCATTATCCCTGGTGGAGTTAGGGTCATTCTTACCTCTTCAATCCCTAGTGGGTCTAACCAAGTCATTACTCCTTTGTTATCCTATCCCCAGGCAGTCGGGTTAGTTATTCTCCATAGAGTCTCATTTTTCACCCCCCGGGAGTAACACTCACCCCTTAATCCCTAGTGAAGCTACCTCTATTGGCCATCCTTCGTCAGGTTACCATTTCGATATGAGCCCTCAGTATGTGAATGGCCTTAACTATTTTATCCCCATGGAGTCAGATTACTACGAGACCTATTCTCATGTAGTTTCACCCACATGGCGAACCACACAATGGTCCAAACCAGGGTTTGAAAACTCGATGAGTCGACTCGGACTCACCCGGTTGGACTCAGGAATCAACATACCCCGTGTCGGCTCCACTATAATACCGAGAATCTCCCGTGTCTAGAGAGAACCAAGTGTTTCTCAAAAGTGAATCGTCGAGTCTCAACAGTGACTCGTCCAAGAACACAGGCTGCACAGTGTTCTTCACGATTTTCATGGTGTTTTGTCATTTTCTTATCATACAGTTTAGGGTTATACACTATGGATCAAGGCTGAGCAGTTTAGCGTCATGCAGTAAGGAACGAGGTTGAGCAGTTAAGGGTCATGCAGTATGGACCAAGGATGTGCAGTTTAAGGTCATGCAGTACAGACCAAGGCTGAGCCATTTAGGGACTTGCAGTATGAACCGAGGCTGAGAGGTTTAGGGTCACGCTATGCGGACCGAGGCATAGCAGCTTAAGTTCATTCAGTATGTACCAAGGCTGAGTAGTTTACGGTAATGCAGCATGGACTGAAGGTGAGCAGTTTAGGCTCATACAGTATGGATCGAGGCTGAGCAGTTTAGGGTCTTGCTGTATGGACCGAAGCTAAGAATTTTAGGGTCTTGCTGTATGGACCGAAGTTGAGAATTTTAAGGTC
The DNA here is from genome assembly GCF_000471905.2 of Amborella trichopoda. Next base: position 644,479 of record NW_006496520.1, on the reverse strand, counting down.
ATGAAGTGTGGACTAAGGGTGAGCAATTTAGGGTCGGAGAGTATGAATCGAGGCTCATGCATTAGGGACCAAGGGTGAGCAGTTTAAGGTCATGCAGTATGGGCTGAATGTGAGCCGTTTAGAGTCAAGCAATGCAGATCATGACTGAGCAATTTAGGGTCCTGCAGTAGGGACCGAGGCTGAGTAGTTTAGGGTCAGGCAGTATGGATCGAGGCTGATCGAGGATGAATAGTTTAAGGTCATGCAATATGGATCGAGGCTAAGCAGTATAGGGTTTTGCAGAATGAAATGAGGCTGAGCAGTTTAGGGTCATGTTGTATGGATCGAGGGTGAGCAGTTTAGGGCTATGCAATATAAACTGAGGCTGAGCAGTTTAGTGTCATGCGGTAACGACCGCGGCTGAGCAATTTAGGGCCATTAAGCATGGACAGAAGCTGAGCAGTCCACAGTCACGAAGTATGGATCGAGGCTTAGCAGTGTAGGGTCATGTAAAATGGACTGAGGCTGAGCAGTCTAGGGTCATGTAGTACGGACCAAGGTTGAGCAGTTTAGCGTCATGCAGTAAGGATCGAGGGTGAGCAGTTAAGGGTCATGCAGTATGGACCAAGGATACGCTGTTTAAGGTCATGCAGTATGGATCGAGGCTTAGAAACTTAGGAACATGCAGTCTTGACCGAGGATGAGAGATTTAAGGTCATGCTGTACGGACCGAGGTAGAGCAGTTTAGGGCCATCCAGTATGGATCGAGGATGAGCAGTTTACAGTATTGCAGCATGGACTGAAGTTGAGCTGTTTAGGCTCATACAGTATGGACAGAGGCTGAGCAGTTTAGGGTCAGTATGGATTGAAGCTGAGCAGTTTAGGGTCATGCAGTATGAAACGAGGATGAGTAGTTTAAGGCCATGCTATATGGACAGAGGCTGAGGAGTTTAAGGCCATGCTATATGGACCGAGGCTGATCAGTTTAGGGTCTTACTCTATGGACCGAAGCTGAAAAGTTAGGGTCCTGCAGTAGAAACCGAGGCTGAGCTGTTTAGGGTCATTCATTATGGACCGAGGGTGAGTAACTAAGGGTCATGCAGTATGGACTGAGGATGCGCTATTTAAGGTCATGCAGTTTGGATCGAGGCTTATCAACTTAGGGACATGCAATCTTGACTGAGGATGAGAGATTTAAGGTCATGCTATACGGACTGAGGCAGAGCAGTTTAGGGTCATCCAGTGTGGACTGAGGCTGAGCAGCTTATGGTAATGCAGCATGGACTGAAGCTGAGCTGTTTAGGCTTGTACAGTATGGACCGAGGCTGAGCAGTTTAGGGTCATGTAATATGGATCGAGGCTGAGCAGTTTAGGGACATACAGTATGAAACGAGTATGCGTAGTTTAAGGTCATGCTATATGGACCAAGATTGTGGAGTTTGAGGCCATGTTATATGGGCCGAGGCTGATCTGCTTAGGGTGTTACTGTTTGGACCGAAGCTAAAAGTTTAGGGTCATGCAGTAGGAACCGAGGCTGACCTATTTTGGGTCATGCATGATGGGCGGAGGGTTAGCAGTTTAAGGTCATGCAGTATGAGCCGAGTGCGAGCAGTTTAGGGTCATGCAATATAGATCGTGGCTGAGCAGTTTAAGGTCATGCAGTATGGAACGAGGCTGAAGAGTTTACGATCATGCAGTATGGATCAAGGCTAGCTGTTTAGGGTCATGCAGTATGGATCTAGCATAACAGAGGCTGAACTGTTTAAGTCATGCAGTATGGACCGAGACTGAGCAGTTTCAAATCTTGCAGTATGAATCGAAGCTGAGCAGTTTAGGGTCATGTTGTATGGATCGAGGCTGAAAAGTTTAAGGTTTTGCAATATAGACCTAAGTTGAGACGTTTAGCATCATGTGGTAAGGACCGAGGCCTAGCAGTTTAGGGTCATGCAGTATCAACAAAGGCTAAGCAGTTTATGGTCATGGAGTATGGACCGAGGCTTAGCAGTTTAGGGTCATGCAGTATCAACAAAGGCTAAGCAGTTTATGGTCATGGAGTATGGACCGAGGCTTAGCAGTTTAGGGTCATGCAGTATGGGCTGGGGCTGAGCATTCTAGGGTCATGCAGTATGGACTGAGGCTGACCAGTTTAGTGTCATGTTGTATGGAACGTGGCTGACCAGTTTAGGGCTATACAGTTTGGACCAAGGTTGAGAAGTTTAACATCATGCGATAAGGACCGTGGCTGAGCAATTAAGAGTCATGCAGTATGGACCGAGGATGTGCGGTTTAAGGTCATGCAGTATGGATCGACGCTGAGTGGTTCAGGGACTAGCAGTATTGACCAAGGGTGAGAGGTTTAGTGTCATGCTATACAGACCGAGGTAGAGCAATTTAGGGTCATCCAGTATGGATCGAGGCTATGGAGTTTGCGATAATGAAGCATGGACCGAAGCTGAGCAGTTTAAGCTCATACAGTAAGGACCAAGGCTGAGAAGTTTAGGGTCTGGCAATATGGATCAAGGCAGAGCAGTTTAGGGTCATACTGTTTGGAATGAGGCTGAGCAGTTTAGGGTCATGCTGTATGGACCGAGGCTATGCAATTTAAGGTCATGTTAAATGGACTCAGACTGAGCAGTTTAGGGTCTTACCGTCAGGGCCGAAGCTGAGCAATTTAAAGTCATGTAGTATGGACAGGTCCGAGTAGTTTAGTGTCATAGAGTATTGACTGAGGCAGAGAAGTTTAGGGTTATAAAGTATGGATCGAGGCTGAGCAGTTTAGCATTATACGATAAGGACCGCGACTGAACAGTTAATGGTCATGCATTATGGAACGAGGCTGTGCTATTTAGGGTTACATAGTATGGACCCAGGCAGAGCAATTCAGGGTCTTGCAGTATGGACCGAGGCTAAGTAGTGTAGGGACATGCAGTATGGACTGAGTCTGAGTGAATTAGGGTCATGCCGTATGGACCGAGGCCGAGAAGTGTAGGGTCATCCAGTATGGATTGAGACTTAGCAGTTTAGGGTCGAGCAGTATGGACCGAGCCTGAGCAGTTTAGCATCATGCAGTATGGACCAAGGATGATTTGTTTAGGGTCATGCACTATGGACCAAGGCTGCGCAGGTTTGGGTCATGCAGTATGGACCAAGGCGGAGCAGTATAGGGTGATGTAGTAAGGACCCGGGCTGGGCAGTTTTGGGTCATGCAATATGGAACGTGGTCGAGAAGTTTAGGTTCATGTAGTATGGACTGAGGCAGAGCAGTTTAGGGACCGAGGGAGAGCATTTTAAGGTCATGCATTATGGACTGAGGGTTAGCAATTTAGGGTCACACAGTATGGATCGTGGTTCTGTAGTTTATGTTCATGCAGAACGGACCGAGGCTGAGCAGTTTAGTGTCAAGCAGTATGAACTGAGGCTGAGATGTTTAGAGTCATGCAGTATGGACCGAGGCATAGCTGTTAAGGAATATGCATTACGGACTGAGGGTGAGCAATTTATGGTAATATAGTATGGATCGAGGCTGAGCAATCTAGGGTCATGCAGCATGGACCGAGGTTGAGCAGATTAGGATCTTATAGTATGGACTGATGCTAAGATGTTTACATGTAGTATGAACCGAGGCTGAGCATTTTAGGGTCTTGCAATATGAACCGAAGCTGTGCTGTTCCGGGTCATGCAGCATGGATCGAGGCTGAGCAGTTTAGTTTCTTACGGTATGGACCGTGTTTGAGAAGTATAGGTTTATGCAGTATGGACTGAGGCTGTGCAGTTTAGGGGCATGCAGCACGGACCGAGGCTGACCAGTTTAGGGTCATGCAATGTGGATCGACGCTGAAACGTTTAGGGTCGTGCAGTATGGACCGATGCGGACCAAATTTTTTTCATGTAGTATGGATCAAGGCTGAGCAGTTTAGGGTCACGCAGTATAGACCAAGGCTGAGTAGTTTAAGGTTATGTAGTATGGACCGAGGTTGAGCAGTTTAAGGTCGTGCAGTTTGGACCGAGGCTGAGCAGTTTAGGGTCATGCAATAGGACCCAAGTGAGGAGTTTAGGGATATGTAGTACGGTTCATGGCTGTACAGTTTAGCGTCATGTAGTGAAGACCGAGGATGATCAATTTAGGGTCAAGAAGTTTGGACGCAGGCTCAGAAGTTTAAGGTCATAAAGTATGGACCAAGGCTGAGTAGTTTTGGGTCGTGCAATATGGACTGAGCCTGAGTAGTCAAGGGCCATGCACTGTGGATCGAGGCGGAGCAGTTTAAGGTTATGCATTATGGATTGAGGGAGAGCAGTTTAAGGTCGTGCAGTATGGACCAAGGGTGAGCAGTTTAGGGTCATGCACTATGGATCGTGGTTGAGCAGTTTACAGTCATGTAGATTGGACCGAGGCGGACCAGTTTAGTGTCAAGCATTATGGACCGAGGCTGAGATGTAAAGTGTTATGCAGTATGGGCCGAGGTAGAGATGTTTAAGGTTATGCATTATGGACTGAGGGTGAATAGTTTATGGTCATGTAGTATGGATTGAGGGTGAGCAGTTTAGAGTCATGCACTATGGATTGTGGCTGAGCAATTTAGGGCCATTCAGTCGGACCAAGGCTGAGAAGTTTAGTGTCAAGCATTCTGGACCGAGGCTTAGAAGTTTAGGGCCATGCAATATGCATCGAGGCTGAGCTATTTTGGGTCAGGCAGTATGGACCGAGGCTGAGCTGTCTAGGGTCATGCAGTATGGACCGAGGCTGAACAGTTTAGGGTCTTATGTTATGGACTCATGCTGAGCAGTTTAAGGTCATGCAAAATGGACTGAGGCTGAGCAGTTTTAGGTCATGCAGTATGGACTAAGGCTAAGCAATTTAGGGTCTTGCAGTATGAACCAAAGCTATGCAGTTTAGGGTCAAGCAGTATGGACCGAGGCTGATGGTTTAGTGTCAAGCAGTGTGGACCGTGTCTTAGCAGTTTAGGGTATGCAATACGAACTGAGGCTAAGCAGTTTTGGATGATGCAGCATGGACCAAGGCTGGGTAGTTTAGGGTTTTGCATTATGGACCGAGCTGAGAACTTTAGGGTCATGCATTATGGAACGAGCTTGACCAGTTTAGGTTCTTGCAGTATAGACCTAGGCTGAGCAATTTAGGGTCATGCAGTTGGATCGAGGCTGATCAGTTTAAGGTCATGCAGTATGGACCGTCGCCGAGCAGTTTAGGGTCAGGCAGTATGGATCAAGGCTGAGCTATTTAGAGTCATGCATTATGGACCGAGGGTGAGCAGTTTAAGATCATGGAGTAAGGACTGAGGGGTGTAGTTTAGGGTCATGCAATATGGACCGCTGTTGAGCAGTTAAGGGTCATGATATATGGAACGAGGCAGAGCAATTTAGGGTCATGAAGTATGGACAGAGGCCTTGTAATCTAGGGTCCTGGAGTATGGACCGAGGCTGAGCAATTAAGGGTCATGAAGTATAGACCGAGGCTGAGCATTTTTGGGTCATACAGTATGGACCGAGGCTAAGCAGTTTAGGGTCATGCAGTATGAACCAAGGTCGAACAATTTAAGGTCAAGCAGTATGGATCAAGCCTCAGAAGTTTAGGGTCATGCATTATGGATCGTGGGAAAGCAGTTTAGGGTCATGTAGTACGGACTGAGGGTGAGCAGTTTAGGGTTATGCTGTATGGATCGAGGCTGAGAAGGTTAGGGTCATGCAGATTGGCCCGAGGCTGAGTAGTTTGCGGTATGGATCGAGGCTGAGCAGTTTAAGGTCATGCAGTATGGACCGTGGCTGAGCAGTTTCAGGTCATGCGGTATGGATCGAGGCCGAGTAGTTTTGAGTCATGCGGTATTGAACGAGGCTGAGAAGTTTAGGGTCATGCAGTATGGGCTAAGAAGTTACGGGTCATGTAGTGTGGATCGAGGTTGAGCAGTCTAGGGTCATGCTGTATGGATCATGAATGAGAAGTATAGGGTCATGCAATATGGACCGAGGATGAGTAGTTTAGAGTCATGCAGTGTGGATCAAGGCTGAGCAGTTTGGGGTCTTGCAGTATGGATCGAGGCTGAGCAGTTTAAGGTTATGTAGTATGGACCGTGGCTGAGCTGTTTAGGGTCATCTAGTACGGACCGAGGTTGCACAGTTTAGAGTCATGCAGTATGAACTGAAGCTGAGTAGTTTAGGTTCAAGCCGTGTGGACCGAGGCTGAGCAGTTAAGTGTCAAGCAATATGGATCGAGGCTGAGCAATTTTGGGTCATGTAGTGAGGACTGTGGCTGAGCAGTTTATGATCCTGAAGTATGGACCATGGCAAAGCTGTATAGGGTCATGCAGTATGGATCGAAGCTCAGCATTTTAGTGTCATGCTGTATGGACCGAGGCTGAGCAGTTTAGGGTCATGCAGTACGTATCATGGCTGAGAAGTTATGGGTCATGCAATATGAAACGAAGCTGAGCAGTATAGGGTCATGAAGTATGGATAAAGACATAGTAGTTTTGGGTCATGGGGTATGGACCGGGGCTGAGCACTTTAGGGTCATGTAGTAAGGACTATGGCTAAGACATAAAGGGTGTTGCAGTAGAGACTGTGGCTGAGCATTTTACGATCATGCAGTATGGTCCATGGCTGAGTAGTATAGCGTCATGTAGTATGGACTGAGGCCGACCAGTTTAGGGTCATGTGGTATGGATCGAGGCTGAGCAGTTTAGGGTCATGCAGTATGGATCAACGCTGAGTTGTTTAGGGTCATGCAGTGTTGATTGACACTGAGCTGATTAGGGTCATGTAGTATAGACCATGGCTAAGCAGTTAAGGGTCATGCAGTACGGAACGAGGCTGAGCAGTATAGAGTCATGCAGTTTGGATAGAGACAAAGTAGTTTAGGGTCTTGGAGAATGGATCGAGGCTGAGCAGTTTAGGGTCTTGCATTATCAACCCAAGCTGAGTAGTTTAGGGTCATGCAGAGTGATCCGAGGCTGAGCAGTTTAGGATCTTGCAGTATCGACTAAGACTGAGCTGTTTAAGGTCATGCAGTATGGGTCGTGGCTGAGCAGTTTTGGGTCATGTAATACGGACCAAAGCTAAGCAGTTTAGGGTCATGCAGTATAGACCGAGGCTCTGATGTTTAGAGTCGTGCAATATGTACCAAGGCGAACCAGTGTAAGGTCGTGCTGTGTGGACCAAGGCTGAGGAGTATAGGGTCAAGAAGTATGGACCCAAGCTGAGCCTTTCAGTGTCATGCAGTATGGACCGAGGCTGAGTAGTTATGGAACATGCAGTATGGATCGAGGATGAGTTGTTTAAGGTAATGCAGTATTGATACAGGCTGAACAATTTAGGGCCATGAACTGTGGACCATGGCTGAGATGTTAAGGGTCTTGCAGTATGGAATTAGGTAGAGGGATTGAGGGTCACGCAGTGTGGATCGAGACTGAGCAGGTTTTGGGTCTAGCTGTATGGACCAAGGCTTAGTAGTTTAGGGTCATATAGTATGGAGAGGCCTAGTAGTATATGGTCATGGAGTATGGACCCAGGCCTAGCAGTTTAGGGTCATGCAGTACGAACCAAGGTTGAGCAGTTTAGGGTCAAGCAGTATGGATCAATCCAAGAAGTTTAGGGTCACACATTATGGACGAAGGCTGAACCGTTTAGGGTCATGCAGTATGGACTAAGGGTGAGCCGTTTAGGGTCATGCAGTATGGACCGAGGGTGAGCAATTTAGAGTCATGCAATAAGGACCGAGGCCGAGCTGCTTAGGGTCATGCAGTATGGACAGTGGCTAAGCAGGTTTACTGTCTTGCTGTATGGATTGAGGCTGAGCAGTTTATGGTCATGCATTATTGACCGTGGCTGAGCAGTTCAAGGTCATTCAATATGGACCGAGGCTGAGCGATTTAGGATCATGCAGTATGGACCGAGGCTGAGTAGTTTACATCCAGTACGGACCGAGGCCGAGTAGTTTAGGGTCTTGCAGTATGGACCGGGGTTGAGCAGTTTAGGGTAATGCAGTATGGACCGTGGTAGAGCATTAAAGGGTCATGCAGTACGGAATGAGGCTGGGCAGTTTAGTGTCATGTTATATGGAAAGAGGAAAAGTAATTTATGGTCACGGAGTATGGGTCGAGACTGAGATGTTTAGGGCCTTGCAATAAGGACCAAGACTGAGCAGTTTAAAGTCATGCAGTTTTGATGGAGGATGCAGAGTTTAAAGTCATGCAGTATGGACCGAGGCTCTGAAGTTTCCGAACATGCAGTATGTACCGAGGCTGACCAGTTTAAGGTCATGGAGTATGGAACGAGGATGAGGAGTTTAAGGGTCAAGTAGTATGGACCGAGGCTGAACAGTTTAGGGTCATGCAGTATGGATCAAGGCTGAAAAATTTTAGGGTCATGCAGTATGGATCGAGGCTGCGCTGTTTAAGGTCATGTAGCATGGAACGGGGCTGAGCAGTTTAGGGTCATGTAGTGTGGGCCGAGGCTGAGCAGTTTAGGGTCATGCACTATGGACAGAGGTTAAGTAGTTAAGTGTCATGCACTGTGGTCTAAGGTTGAGCAGTTTAGGGTCATGCAGCATGGACCCAAGCTTAGCAGTTTAGTGTCATGCAGTATGGAACGAGGCTGAGGTGTTTGGGGTCAGCAGTATGGGTTGAGGCAGAGCAATTTAGGGTCATGCAATATGGATTGAGGGTGAGCCGTTTTGGGTCATGAAGCATGGACCCAGGCTAAATGGTTTAGGTTCATGCAGTATGGACCGTGGCAAGAGCAGTTAAGGTTCATGCAGTCCAGAATGAGATTGACCAGTTTAGGGTCATGCGGTATGGAAAGAGGCAGAGTAATTTATGATCATGGAGTATGGGGCTAGATTGAGCAGTTTAGGGTCTTGCAATATGGATCGAGGCTGAGCAGTTTAGGGTCATACAGTATAGATCGAGGCTGTGGAGTTTTGGGTCATGTAGTATGGGCAGAGGCTCTGATGTTTAGGGTCATGCACTATGTACTGAGGCTGACCAGTTTAAGGTCATGCCGTATGGACCAAGGATGAGCAGATCAGGGTCGATCAGTATGGATCGAATCTGAACAGTTTAGGATCACACAGTATGCACCGTGGCTGAGAAGTATAGTGTCATGTAGTACGGACCGAGGCAGAGAAGTTGAGAGTCACGCAGTATGGACCGAGGCTGAGCGATGCAGTATGGACTGAGGCAAAACTGTTTTGGGTCATGTAGTATGGATGAAGGCTAAGAAATTTTAGGGTCATGAAGTGTGGACCGAGGCTGAGCTGTTTAAGGTCACGTAGTATGGAACGAGGCTGAGCAGTTGAGGGTCATGTAGTGCGGACCGCGACTGAGCAGTTTAGGGTCATGCAGTATGGACGGAGGTTGGGCAGTTAAGTACAATGCACTATGGTCTAAGGCTGAGCAGTTTTGGATCATGCAGCATGCACCCAGGCTTAGCAGTTTAGGGTCATGCAATATGGACCGAGGCTGAGGTGTTTAGGGTCAGCAGTATGGACCGAGGCGGAGCAGTTTAGGGTCATGCAGTATGGATCGAGGGTGAGCCATTTTGGGTCATGAAGCATGGACAGAGGCTAAACAAGTTATGGTCATTAATTGTAGACCGAGGCAGAGAAAATTAGGATGATGCAGTATGAACCGAGGCCTAACAGTTTTGGATCATGCAGTCTAGATCGAGCTTAGCAGTTTAAGTTCGTGCAGTATAGATCGAGACTGAGCAGTTTTCAGTCGTCGAGTATGGACCGAGGATGAGTAGTTTAAGGTCATGTAGTAAGGAATGTTGCAATAGGGACCGTGGCTGAGCAGTTTACGGTCATGCCGTATAGATCATGGCTGGGCAATATAGGGTCATGCAGTATAAACCGAGGTCGAGATGTTTAGGGTCATGCAGTATGGTCTGAGACTGAGAGTTTTAGGCTCATGCAGGATGGACAGAGGTTGAGCGGCTTCGGGTCATGCTGTATGGACAGTGGTTGAGAAGTTAAAGGTCATACAATATGGAACGAGGCTGAGCAGTTTAGAGAAATGTAGTATGGGTAGAGGTTGAGTAGTTTAGAGTCATGGAGTATGGATCGAGGCTGAACAATTTAGGGTCATGCAATATGGACAGAGGCTGAGCAGTTTTGGGTCATGCAGTATGGACCGAAGCTGAGCAGTTTAGGGTCTTGCAACGGAGAAGTTTAAGGTCATACTGTATGGACCGTGGCTGAGCAATTTTGGGTCATGCATTACGGATCGAGGCTGAGAAGCTTACGGTCGTGCAGTATAGAATGAGGCTACCAAGTTTAGGATCGTGCAGAATGGATCGAGGCTGAGGAGTATATGGTCATGTAGTATGGATTGAGGCTGAGATTTTAAGGTCATACAGTATGGACCGAGGCAGAGTAGTTAAGGGTCATGTAGTATGGATCGAGGATGAGCGGTTCAAGGGTCATGCACTATGGACCGAGGGTGAGAAGTTTTGGGTCATGCAGTATCGACCGTGGATGAGCAGGTTAGAACACAGGATGAATCAAAGCTGAGCAGTTTAGGGTCATGCAGTATGGACCGAGGATGAGCAGTTTAAGGTCATGATGTACAGACTATGGCTAAGCAGTTTCTGTTCATGTAGTACTGATCGAGGCTGAGCAGTTTAGGGTCATGTAATGTGGAACTAGGCTGTGAAGTTTAGGCTCATGTAGTATGGATGGAGGCTGAGCGGTTTCTGGTGATGCAGTGTATACCGAGGTTGAGCATTCTAGGGTCATGCAGTACGGACTGAAGCTGAACAGTATAGGGTCATGCAGTATGGACCGAGGATGAGTAGTTTAGGGTCATCCAGTATGGACCCAGGCTGAGTAGTTTTGGGTCATGCAGCATGAACCGAGGTCGAGATGTTTAGTGTCATGCACTATGAATCGAGGTAGAGCAGTAGAGGGTCATGCTATAAGGACCGAGGGAGAGTAGGTCATGCAGCATGGACTAAGGCTGAACAATTTTGGGTCATGCTGTATGGACCGAGGGTGAGGAGTTTAGAGTCATGCAGTATGGACCGAGGCTGAGCAACTTAAGGTCAGGTAGAATGGATCGTGGCCTAAAAGTTTCGGGTCATGCAATACAGACCGAGGCTGAGCGGTTTAAAGTCATGTAGTATGGACCAAGGCAAAGCGATTTAGGGTCATGCAATATGGACCGAGGCTGAACAATTTAGCCTCATGCAGTATGGATCAAGGCTGAGCAATTTTAGCGTCATGCATTATGGATCGAGGCTGAGTAGTTTAGGGTCATGCAGTATGGATCGAGGCTGAGCAGTTTAGGGTCATGCAGTATAGACCGAGGCTAAGCAGTTAAAAGTCATGCACTATGGATCGAGGCTGAGCAATTTAGGGTCATACAGTATTGACCCAGGTTAAGCAGTTTAGGGTCATGCAGTATGGACCGAGCCTAAGATGTTTAGGGTCATGCAGTATGTACTGAAGTAGAGAAGTTTAGTGTCATGTAGTGTGGACCGAGGGTGAGCAGTTGAGGGTCATGTAGCAAGGACTGAGGCTGAACAGTTTAGGGTCATGCTGTATGGATCGAGGGTGAGCAGTTTAGGGTCATGCTGTATGGGACGAGGATGGAGAGTTTGCAGTGATGCAGTATGGATAGAGGCTGCGCAGTTTAGGGTAATGTAGTATGGACCAAGACTGAGCAGCTTAGGGTCATGTTGTATGGACCGAGGATGAGCAGTTTAAAGTCATGTTGTTTGGACTGTGGCTGCTTTGTTTAGGGTCATGGACTTGGGACCGAGGCTGAGCAGTTTAGATGCATGCTGTATGGACCAAGTCTGAGCCATTGAGGGTCATGCAGGATGGACCAAGGCTGAACAGTTTAGGGTCAGGCTCTATAGACCGATGCTTAGCAGTTTAGGGTCATGCAGTACGCACCGAGGCTGAGTAGTTTAGGGTCTTGCAAAATGGACGGAATCTACGCAGTTTAGGGTGATGCTGTATGGACCGAGGTTGAGCAGTTAAATGTCATGCAGTATGGATCGTGGCTGACCAGTTTCGGGCCATGCAGTATGGACTGAGGCTGAACACCTTAGGGTCGAGCAGTATGGATAAGGGCTAAGTAACTTTACGGTCATGTAGTATGGACCGAGGCTGCGTTTTTTATGGTCATGTAGTATAGACCGAGGCTAACTAGTTTAGGGTCATCCAGTATGGATCGAGGCTGAGCAGTTTAGGGTCATGTAGTGTAGACCGAGTCTGAGTAGTTCAGGGTCAAGCAGTATGGACCCAAGCTGAGCAGTTTACGGTCATGCAGAATGGACTGAGGTTACGATGTTTAGGGTCATGCAATATGGACCGAGGCAGAGAAAATTAGGAACATGCAGTACGGACCGAGGGTGAGCAGTTGAGCATCATGTAGGCTAGAACGAGGTTGAAGAGCTTAGGGTCATGCTCTATGGATCGCGGTTGAGCAATATAGGGTCATGCATTATGGAGCGAGGCTGAAACGTTTAGAGTGATGCAGTATGTGCCGAGGCTGAGCTGTTTAGGGTCATGTAGTATGGACTTAGGCTGAGCAATTTAGGGTCATGAAGTATGGACCGATGCTGAGCAGTATAGGGTCATGCAGTATGAACTGTGGCTGAGCATTTTAAGCTCATGCAGTACGGACCTAGGCTGAGCAGTTTAGTGTCATGCAGTATCGTTCGTCGATGAGCAGTTTAGGGTTATGCAGTATGAACTGAGCCAAAGATGTTTAGGGTCATGCAGTATAGACTGAGGCAGAGCAGTAGAGGGTCATGCAGAATGGATTGAGGGTGAGCAGTTGAGGGTCATGTAGCATTGACTGAGGTTGAATAGTCTAGGGTCATGCTGTACGGATCGAGGGTGAGCAATTTAGGGTCATGCAGTTTGGACCGAGGCTGGGGAGTTTACGGTGATGCAGTGTGCACCGAGGATGAGCAGTTTAGGGTCATGCAGTATGGACCAAGACTGAGCAGCTTAGGGTCATGCTGTATGGGCCGAGGCTGAGCAATTTAAAGTCATGTGGTTTTCACCGTGGCTGCATTGTTTAGAGTCATGGACTAGGGACCGAGGCTGAGCAGTTTTGGAGCATGCAGTATGGACCAAGGCTAAGCAGCTGAGGGTCATGCTAGATGGACCAAGGCTGAACAGTTTAGGGTCAGGCTGTATGGGCCGCGGCTGAGCAGTTTAGGGTCATATAGTACGTACAGAGGTTTAACCGTTTAGAGTCATGCAGAATGAACCGAGGCTAAGATATTTTGGGTCATGCTGTATGGACTAAGGCTGAGCAGTTAAAGGTCATTCAGTATGGACTGTGGCTGACCCATTTCGGGTCATGCAGTACGGACCGAGCCTGAACAGTTTAGAGTCATGCTGTATGTATCGAGGCTGAGTAGTTTAGGGTCACACAGTATCGATCGAGGCTGAACACCTTAGGGTCAAGCAGTATCGTCAAGGCTGAGCAATTTTAAGATCATGTAGTATGGAGCTGCGCTGTTTAAGGTCTTGTAGTATGGATCGAGGATGAGAAATTGAGGGTCCTGTAGTATGGACCGAGCCTGAGCAGTTTAGGGTCATGCAGTATAGACCGTGGCTGACCAGTTAAGGGTCATGCACTATGGACAGAGGTTGAGCAGTTTACGGTCATGCAATATGGACCCAGGCTGAGCAGTTTATGGTCATGCAGAATGGAATGAGGCTACAATGTTTAGAATCATGCAGTATGGACTGAGGAAGAGAAATTTAGGATCATGCAGTACAGACTTAAGGTGAGCAGTTGAGGGTCATGTAGCCCGGAACGAGGTTGAACAGTTAGGGTCATGCCGTATGGATCCATGGTGAGCAGGATATGGTCATGCATTATGGAGCGAGGCTGAGAAGTTTAGGGTGATGCAATATGCACTAAGGCTGAGCTATTTAGGGTCTTGCAATATGGACTGAGGCTGAGTAGTTTAGGGTCATGAAGTATGGACTGAGGTTGAGCAGTTTAGGGTCATGAAGTATGGACCGAGGCTGAGAAGTTTAAGGTCATGCAATATGAACCGTGGGGGAGCAATTTAAGCTCATGCAGTGCGGACTTAGGCAGAGCAGTTAAGTGTCATGCAGTATCGATTACGACTGAGCAATTGTGGGTTATGTAGTACAGACTGAGGCTGAGCTGTTTAAGGACATGCAGTATGGAACGAGGCTGAGCAGTTTAGGGTGTTGCAGTATGGACAGAGGCCTAGTAGTTTAGGGTCATGGAGTAAGGAAAGAGACTGAGCAGTTTACGGTCATGGAATACGGACCGATGCTGTGCAGTCAAGGGTCATGCAGTATGGACCTAGGCTGGGCGGTTTAGGGTATTGCAGTATGGACAGAGGCGAAGATGTTTAAGGTCATGGAGTATGGACCGTGGCTGAGCAGTTTAAGGTCACGCAGTACGTACGGCTGCTGCGTAGCTTAAGTTCATGCAATTTGGATGAAGGTTGAGCCGTTCGGGGTCAAGATGTATGGATCTAGGTTGAGAAGTTTACGCTCATGCAGTATGGACTGAGGCCAACTAGTTTAGGGTTGTGCAGTATGGACTGAGGCTGTGGAGGTGAGGGTCATGCAGTATGGACCATGGGGTCATCAAGAATGGACCGTGGCCGAGTAGTTTTTGGTTATGCAGTATGGACCGTGGTTGAGAAGTTCAGTGTCATCTAGTATGGACTGAGGCTGAGAAGTTTAGAATCATGCAGTAAGGACCGAGGCTGAGCAGTTTAAGGTCAAGCAGTATGGACCGAGGCAGAACTGTTTAGGGTCATGCAGTACGGATGAAGGCAGAGAAATTTTAGGGTCATGCAGTATGGACCGAGGTTGAGTTGTTTAAGGTCTTGTAGTATGGAAAGAGGCTGAGCAATTTAGGGTCCTGTGGTGTGGATCGAGGCTGAGCAGTTTAGCATCATGCAGTATAGACGGAGGCTGAGCAGTTAAGTGTCATGCTCTATGCTTTACTATCATAGAGTACAGACCGAGGCTGAGCAGTCTATGGTCATACAGTATGGACCGAGGTTGAGCAGTTTAGGGTCATGCAGTATAGATCGCGGCTACGTAGTTAAGCATCACGCTGTATGGATCGAGGCGGCGTAGTTCGTGGTCATGCAGTAGGGGCTAAAGCTGAGCAGTTTAGAGTCATGCAGTATGGACTGAGGGTGAGCAGTTTACAGTCATGCAGTAGGGATAGAGGCTGAGCAGTTTTAGTGTCATGCGGTATGGATCGAGGCTGAGAAGTTAAGGGCCATGCAGAATAGACTTAGGCTGAGCAGTTTAGTGTCACGCAGTATGGGCTAACGCTTGGCAGTTTAGGGTCATGCAGTATAGACCAAGGCAGAGCAGTTTTAGGTGATGCAATATGGATCGAGGTTGAGCAGTATAGGGTCATGCAGTACAGACCGAGGATGAGTACTTTAGGGTCATGTCGTATGTACCCAGGTTGAGTAGTTTAGGGTCAGGCAGTGTGGACAGAGGTTGAGATGTTTAGGGTCTTGAAGTATGGACCGAGGCAGAGCAGTTGAGGCTCATGGAGTATGGACCGGGGCTGAGCAGCTGAGGGTCATGCAGCATGGACCTAGGGTGAACAGTTTTGGGTCATCCTGTGTGGATCGAGGGTCATGCAGTATGGGTCAAGGCTTAGCAGTTTTGCATCATGCAGTATATACCGAGGTTGACCACTTAAGGGTCACGCACTATTCACAGAGGCTGAGCAGTTTAGGGTCATGCAGTATGGACACATGCAAAGCAGTTTAGGGTCGTGCGGATTAGTTCGAGGCTCTGATGTTTAGGGTCATGCAGTAAGGACCGAGGCAGAGAAGTTTAGGGTCATGTTGAATTGATTGAGAGTGAGCAGTATAGTCATGCATTATGGACCAAGGCCTAGCAGTTTTGGGTGATGCAGTATGAAAGCTCAGCGTCATGCAGTATGGGCCGATGTTGAGCAGTTTAAGGTCATGCAGTATGGACTGGTTGAGAAATTTTGGGTCATGCAATACGGACCGAGGCTGAGCAGCTAATGGTCATGCAGTATGTACCGAGGCTGAGCAGTTTAGGGTTATGCAGTATGGAGCAAGGATGAACAGTTTCAGGTCATGCAGTATGGATTGAGGCGGAGCAGCTTTAGGGTCATGCAATATGGATCGAGGCTGAGCAGTTTAGGGTGATGCAGTATGAACCGAGGCTGAGCAGTTTAGGGTCAAGCCGTACAAACCCAGACTGAGTAATTTAAGGTCATGCAGTATGGATTGAGGCTAAATAATTAAGGGTCATGGAATATGGATCGAGGCTGCGCAGTATAAGGTCACACAGTATGAACCGAGTCTGAGCAATTTAAGCTCATACTGTATTGACCTAGGCTGAGCAATTTATTATGATGCAGTATGGACTGAGGGTGGGCAGTTTAAGGTCATGCAGTATGGAGTGAGGATGAGCAGTTTAGGGTCATGCAGTACGGATCATGGCTAAGCATTTTAGGGTCATGCAGTAAGGACCGAGGCTAAGTAGTTTAGGGTCATGCAGTATGGATTGAGGCTTAACAGTTTAGAGTCACGTAGTATGGATTGAGGCTAACTGAGGCTGAACTATTTAAGATAATGTAGTATGGATCGAGGCTGTGCAGTTTAGAGTCTTGCAATATGAACCGAAGTTGACCAGTTTAGGGTCATGCAGTAAGAACCAAGCTGAGCAGTTTAGGGTTATGTAATTTGGACTTTGGATGAGCAGTTTAGTGTCATGCATAAGGATTTAGGGTCATGTAGTATGGACAGATGCTTAGCAGTTTATGGTCATGGACTATGGACCGAGACTTAACATGTTCGGATAATGTAGTATGGACCGAGGCTGAGCAGTAGAGGTTCATGCAGTATGGATCGAGGCTGAGCAGTTTAGTGTCTTGCTGTATGGAACGCGGCTAAGCAGTTTAGGATTATACAGTATGGACCAAGGATGAGCAGTTTAGCGTGATGCGGTAAGGAACGAGGCTGAGCAGTTAATGGCCATGCATTATGGACCGAGGATGTGCAGTTTAAGGTCATGCAGTATGGATCGGGCTGAGCCGTTTAGGGACTTGCAGTATGAATCGAGGCTGAGAGGTTTAGGGTCATGCTGTGCGAACCGAGGCAGAGCATTTTAGGGTCTTCTAGTATGGACCAAGGCTAAGCAGTTTACGGTAATGCAGCATGGACAGAAGGTGAGCGATTTGGGCTCATATAGTATGGACCAAGGCTGAGTAGTATAGGGTCTTGCTGTATGGATCAAAGTTGAGAAGCTTAGGGTCATGAAGTATGAACCGAGGTTGAGCAGTTTAGGGTCATGTAGTATGAATCCAGGCTGAACAGTTTGAGGTTATGCGTTATGTACCGAGGGTGAGCAGTTTAAGGTCATGCAATATGGACGAAGTTTGAGCAGTTTAGGATCAAGGAGTGCGGATCATGGCTGAGCAGTTTAAGGTCCGGTAGTATGGAACGAGGCTGAGCAGTTTAGGGTTAGGCAGTATGGATTGATGCTGATCGAGGATGAATAGTTTAAGGTCATGCATTATCGACCGAGGCTGAGCAGTTTGGGGTCTTGAAGAATGAACAAGAGCTGAACTGTTTCGGGTCATGTAGTATTGACCTAGGCTGAGTAGTTTAGGGTTATGCAATATAGACCGATGCTGAGCAGTTTACCATCATGCGATAACGATCGAGGTTGACCAGTTTAGGGCCATGCAGTATGGACAGAGGCTGAGCTATTTATGGTCACGAAGTATGGACCGAGGCTTAGCAGTTTAGGGTCATGCAGTATGGACCGAGGCTGAGCAGTCTAGGGTCTTACAGTATGGACCATGGTTGAGCAGTTTAGCGTCATGCAGTAAGGATCGAGGCTGAGCAGTTAAGGGTCATGTAGTATGAACCGAGGATATGTTGTTTAAGGTCATGCAGTATGGACCGAGGCTTAGCAACTTAGGGACATGAAGTCTTGACCGAGGATGAGAGATTAAAGGTCATGCTGTACAGACCGAGGTAGAGCTGTTTTGAGTCATCTAGTATGGACCGAGGCTGAGCAGTTTATAGTAATGCAGCATGGACTAAAGTTATGTTGTTTAGGCTCATATAGTACGGAATGAGACTGAGCGGTTTAGGGTCATGCAGTATGGATCGAGGCTAAGCAGTTTAGGGTCATGCAGTAAGAAACGAGGATGAGTAGTTTAGGGGCACACTATATGGATCGAGGTTGACAAGTTTAAGGCCATGCTATATGGATCGAGGCTGATCAGTTTAAGGTCTTGCTATATAGATCGAAGCTAAAAGGTTTAGGGTCATGCAGTTGGAACCGAGGCTGAGCTGTTTAAGGTCAAGCATTATGGATCGAGAGTGAGCAGTTAAGGGTCATGCAGTATGGACCGTGGATGTGCGATTTATGGTCATGCAGTTTGGACCGAGGCTTAGAACCTTTGGGACATGCAATCTTGACTGAGGATGAGAGATTTAAGATGATGCTATACAGACCGAGGCAGAGCAGTTTAGAGTCATCCAGTATGGACCGAGGCAGAGCAGTTTACGGTAACGCAACATGGACTGAAGCTGACCTGTTTAAGTTTATACAGTATGAAAGGAGGTTGAACAGTTTAGGGTCATGTAGTATGGATCGAGGCTGAACAATTTGAGGTCATGTAGTATGAAACAAGGATGGGTAGTTTAGGGTCATGCTATAGGGATTGAGCCTGATGAGTTTAAGGCCATGCTGTATCAACCGAGACTGATCAGTTTAGGGTCTTCCTGAATGGACCGAAGCTAAAACGTTTAGAGTGGTCATGCAGTAGGAACCAAGGCTGAGCTGTTTAGGGTCGTGCATTATGGACTGAGGGTGAGCTATTTATTGCCATGCAGTATGGACAGAGGTTGAGCAATTTAGGGTCATGGAGTATGGATCAAGGCTTAGCAGTTTAGGGTCATGCAGTATGGACCGAGGCTGAGCAGTCTAGGGTCATGCAGTATGGACCGAGGTTGAGTAGTTTGGTGTCATGTTGTATGGAACGTGGCTGACCAGGCTAGCGTTATACAGTATGGATCAAGGTTGAACAGTTTAGCATCATGCTGTAAGGACCGTGGCTGAGCAGTTAAGGGTCATGCAGTATGGACTGAGGAAGTGCAGTTTAAGGTCATGCAGTATGAGCCGAGGCTGAGTAGTTCAGGGACAAGCAGTATGGACCGAAGCTAAGAGGTTTAAGGACATGTTGTATGGACTAAGGCAGAGCAATTTAGGGTAATCCAGTATTGACCAAGTCTGTGCAGTTTACGGTAATGCAGTATGGACCGAAGCTGAGTAGTTTTGGCTCATACAGTAAGGACCGAGGTTGAGAACTTTAGGGTCCTGCAGTATGGATCGAGGCAGAGCAGTTTAGGGTCCTGCAGTATGGACCGAGCCTAAGCAATTTATGGTCATGCTGTATGGACCGAGGGTAAGTAGTTTAAGGTCATGCTAAATGGATCGAGGCTGAGCAATTTAGGGTCTTGTTGTATGGACCGAAGCTGAGCAGTTCAAGGTCATGCAGTATGGACAGGTCTAAGTAGTTTAGTGTCATGGAGTATGGATCGAGGCTGAGAAGTTTAGGGTTACAAAGTATGGACCGAGGCTGAGCAGTTAGCATCATACTGTAAGGACCGAAGCTGAACAGTTAAGGGTCATGCATTATGGAACGAGGTTGTGCAGTTTAAGGTTATGCAGTGTGGAACGAGGCAGAGGAGTTTAGGGTACTGCAGTACGGACCTAGGCTGAGTAGTGTAGGGACATGCAGTATGGATTGAGTCTGAGTGGATTAGGGTCATGCCGTACGGACCGAGGCAGAGAAGTGTAGGGTCATCCAGTATGGACCGAGACTTAATAGTTTAGGGTCGACCACTGTGGACCGAGGCTGAGCAGTTTAGGGTCATGCAGTATAGACAGAGGCTGAGCAGTCTAGTGTCATGCAGTATGGATCGAGGTTGAGCAGTTTAGGGTCATGTAGTGTGGACCAAGGCTGATTAGTTTAGGGTCATGCACTATGGACCAGGGATGCAAAGTTTTTTGTCATGCAGTATGGACCAAGGCTGAGCAGTTTAGGGTGATGCAGTACTAACCCAGGCTGAGCTGTTTTGGGTCGTGTATGGAATGTCGCCGAGACATTTAGGGTCATGTAGTATGGACTGAGGCAGAGCAGTTTAGGGACCGAGGGAGAGCAGTTTAAGGTCATGGAGTATGGACCGAGGGTGAGCAATTTAGGGTCATGCAGTATGGATCGTGGTTCAACAATTTACGATCATGCAGAACAAAATAGACCGAGGCTGAGTAGTATAGTGTCAGGCAATATGGATTGAGGCTGAGAACTCTAGGGTCATGATATAAGGACTGAGGCAGAGCAGTTTAGGATTATGCTTTATTGACTGAGGGTGAGCAGTCTAAGGTAGTATTGTGTGGACCGAGGATGAGCAATCTTGGGTCATACAGCATGGACCGAGGCTAAGCAATTTAGGATCTTACAGTATGGACCAATGCTAAGATGTTTAGGGTCATGCAATATGCACCGAGGCTGAGTAGTTTAGGGTCTTGCAGTATGAACCGAAGCTGAGCAATTCATGGTCATGCAGTATGGACCGAGGCTGGGCAGTTTAGTTTCTTGCAGTATGGACCGTGTCTGAGATGTTTTGGGTTATGCAGTTTGCACCGAGGCTCTACAATTTAGGGTCATGCAGCACGGACAGAGACTGAGCAGTTTAGGGTCATGCAATGTGGACCGATGCTGAAACGTGTAAGGTCATGCAGTATGGATCGAGGCTGACCAAGTTTTTGCCATGTAGTATGGATCGTGGCTGAGCAGTTTAGGGTCACGAAATATGGACCGAGGCTGAGCAGTTGAAGGTCATGTAGTATGAACTGAGGCTAAGTAGTTTAGGGTCGTGCATTATGGACCTAGGCTGAGCAGTTTATGATCATGCATTATGGATCGAGGGTGAGCAGTTTGAGGTCATGCAATACGGACCGAGGTGAGCAGTTTAGGGTTATGCAGTCCAGATCTTGGCTATGTAGTTTAGGGTCATGCAGTGCGGACCAAGGTGGAGCAGTTTAGGGTCAAGCAGTTTGGACAGAGGCTCAAAAGTTTAAGGTCATAAAGTACGGATCGAGGCTGAGCAACTTAGGGTCAGGCAATATGGACTAAACCTGAGCAGTCTAGGGTCATGCAGTATGGGCCGAGGTGGCGCAGTTTAGGGTCATGCATTTTGGACCGAGGGAGAGCAATTTAAGGTCCTGCAGTATGGATCGAGGGTGAGCAGTTTAAAGTCACACAGTATGGATCGTGGTTGAGCAGTTTACAGTCACGCAGACAGGATTGAGGTTGACCAGTTTAGTGTCAAGCAGTAAGGACCGAGACTGAGAAGTTTGGTGTCATGCAGCAGGGACCGAGGTAGCGCAGTTTAGGGTTATGCATTATGGACTGAGGGAGAATAATTGAAGGTCATATAGTTTGGACTGAGGGTGAGCAGTTTAGGGTCATGCGGTATGGATCGTGGCTGAGCAGTTTAGGGTCATATAGTAGGACCAAGCTTGAGAAGTTCAGTGTCAAGCATTCTGGATCGAGGCAAAGAAATTTAGGGACATGCAATATGAGCCGAGGCTGAGCCATTTTGGGTCATGCAGTGTGGGCCGAGGCTGAGTTTTCTAGGGTCATGAAGTATGGACAGAGGCTGAGAAGTTTAGGGTCTTGCAGTATGGACTTATGCTGAGCAGTTTAAGGTCATGCAATATGGACAGAGGCTGAGCAGTTTAAGGTCATGCAGTATGGACCAAGGCTAAGCAGTTTATGATCTTTCAGTATGAACAGAAGCTGAGTAGTTTAGGGTCATGTTGTATGGATAGAGGTTGAGCGGTTTAGTGTCATGTAGTATGGACCATGTCTTAGTAATTTAGGGTTATGCAATTTGGACTGAGGCTAAGCAATTTAGGGTCATGCAGCACGGACCAAGGTAGAGTAGTTTAGGGTTTTGCATTATGGACCAAGGCTGAGAACTTTAGGGTCATGCAGTATGGACCGAGGCTTACCAGTTTAGGGTCTTACAGTTTTGGTCGAGGCTGAGCAATTTAGGGTTGTGCAGTATGGACGGAGGTTGGTCAGTTTAAGGTCATGCAGTATGGACCGTAGCTGAGCAGTTTAGGATCAAGCAGTATGGACCGAGGCTGAGCTATTTAGGGTCATGCATTATGGACCGAGGGTGAACAGTTTAAGGTCTTGGAGTATGGACCTAGATGAGTAGCTTAGGGTCATGAAGTACAGATCATGGCTGAGGAGTTTAGGGTCATGCAGTATGAACTAAGGTTGAGCAGTTTAGTGTCATGTTGTATGGAACGTGGCTGGGGAGTTTAGGGTTATGCGGTGAGGACCAAGGCTGAGAAGTTTAGCGTCATGCGGTAAGGACCGTGGTTGAGCAGTTATGGGTTTGGCAGTATGGATCAAGGCTGTGCAGTTTAAGGTCATGCAATATGGACCGAGGATGAGCACTTTAAAGACATGCAGTATGCACCGAGGCTGAGTGGTTGAGTATCAAGCAGTATGAACCAAGCCAGAGCAGTTTATGATCATCCATTATGGACTGAGGCAGAGATGTTTACAGCAGCGCATCATGGAAAGAAGCAAATCAATTTAGGCTCATACCGTAAGAACAGAGGCTGCGCTGTTTAGGGTCATGCAGTATGGACCGAGGCTGACCAATTTAGGGTCATGCAGTATGAACCAAGGCTGAGCAGTATAGGGTCATGCCGTATGGCCCGAGGCTGAGCAGTTTAAGGTCATGCTAAATGGACAATGGCTGACCAGTTGACGGTCTTGCTATATAGACCGAAGCTGAGCAGTTTAGGGTCATGCAGTATGGAGTGAGGTTGAGCGGTTTAATGTCATGCAGTATGGATCGAGGCATAAAAGTTAAGGTTTATGTAGTATGGACCAAGGCTGAGAAGTTTAGCATCACGCGGTGAGGACCGAGGCTAAGTAGTTAAGGCTCGAGCATTATGGACCGAGGCAGTATAGTTTAGAGTCCTGCAGTGTGGACCGATGCTGAGCAGTTTAGGGTCACGTACTTTTGACCGAGGCTAAGTAGTTTAGGGACATGCAGTATGGACTGAGGCTCAGAGGTTTAGGGTCAAGTTGTACGGATTGAGGCTGAGTAGTTTAAGGTCATCCAGTAGGAACCAAGGCTGAGAAGTTTACTATAATGCAGCATGGACCGAAGCTGAGCAGTTTAGAGTAATGCAATATGGACCGAGGTTGAGAAGTGTTGGGTCATGCAGTGTTGACCGAGGCTAAACAGTTTAGGGTCACGCAGTATGGATTGATGCTGAGCAGTTTGAAGGTCATGCAATATGGACCGAAGCTGAGCAGTTTAAGGTCGTGCAGTATGGACCGAGGCTTACCTGTCTGGGGTCATGCATTATGGATCAAAGCTGAGCAGTTTAGGGTCATGCAGTATGGATCGAGGCTGAGCAGTTTAGAGTCATGCAATACGGACTGAGGCTGAGTAGTTTAGTGTCATGCTATATAGAACATGGCTGAGCAGTTTAAAGTTATGCAGTGTGAACCAAGGCTGAGAAATTGAGGATCATGCAATATGTACTGAGGCTGTGCAGTTTAAGGTCATGCAGTATGGACTTAGGCTGAGTAGTTTTGGAACTTCCAGTATGAACAGAGGCTGAGAGGTCAAGGTTCATGCTTTACGGACCAAGGCCGAGCAGTTTAGTATCATCTAGTATGGACTGAGGCTGAGCAGTTTACGGTAATAAAGCATGGATCGAAGCAGAGCAGTATAGGCTCATAAAGTATGGATGAGGCTGAGCAGTTTAGTGTCATGTTGTATGGATCGAGGTTAAGTAGTTTAGGGTCATGCAGTATGAACCGAGGCTGAGCAGTTTAAAGTTATGTTGTATGAGACAGAGCAGCTTATGGTCATGCTATATGGACCTAGGCTGAGCTGTTCACGGTCTTATTATATGGACCAAAGCTGAGCAGTTTAGGGTCATACGGTATGGACTGAGGCTGAGCAGTTTAATGTTATACTGTATGGACCGAGGCTGAGAAGCTCAAGGTTATGCAGTATGGACCGAGGCTGAGCAGTTTAGCACCATGCAGTAAGGACCGAGGCTGGACAGTTAAGGGTCATGCATTATGGATCGTGGCGATACAGTTTAGGGTCATGCAGTCTAGATTGAGGATGAGGAGTTTAGGGTCACATAGTATGGACCTAGGTTGAGTAGTTTCGGGACATGCAGTATGAATCAAGGCTTAGAGGTTTAGGGACATGTTGTACGGACCGTGGCTAAGCAGTTGAGGGTCATCCAGTATGGACCGAGGCAGGTCATTTTACTATAATGCAGCACGGACCGAAGCAGAGCAGTTTAGGGTCATGCAGTACAGACCGAGGAGGAGCAGTATTGGGTCTTGCGATGTGGAACGAGGTTGAGCAGTTTAGGGTCATCCTGTATGGATCAAGGCCGATCTTTTTTAGGGTTCTTCAATGTGGAACGATGTTGAGCAGTTTAAGGTCATTCAGTGTTGACCGATGTTGAGTAGTTTAGAGACATGCAGTATGAACCGAGGCTTAGAGGTTTAGGGTCATGCTGTATGGATCGAGGCTGAGTAGTATAGGGTAATTCAGTATGGACCAATGCTGAGCAGTTTACGGTAATGCAGCACAGACCGAAGCTGAGCAAATTAGGGTCATGCAGTACGGACCGAGGATGGGTAGTTTAGGGTCATGCGGTGTGGACCGATGTTGAGCAGTTTAGGCTTACGCAGTATGGATCCAGACTGAGAAGTTTTAGGGTCATGCAATATGGACCGATGCTGTGCAGTTTAGGGTCATGCAGTATGTACCGAGGCTAAGCAGTTTAAGGCAATGTAGTATGGACCGAGACTGAGCAGTTTAGGGTAATGCAGTATGGATCGAGGCTGAGCAGTCTAGGGTCATGCACTATGGACCGAGGCTGAGCAGTTTTAGCGTCATGTAGTATGGACTGAGGCTGAACAAATGAAGGTCATGCGGAATGGACCGGAGCAGTGCAGTTTATGGCCACGCGGTATGGACCGAGGCAAAGCAGTTTTGTGTCATGCATTATCGATGGAGGGTGAGTAGTTTAAGGTCATGCATTTTTAACTGAGGGTGAGTAGTTTAGGGTCATGCCGTATGAACCGTGGCTAAGCAGTTTAATATCAAGCAGTTTGGACCGATCCTGAGAAGTTTAGGGTCCGGCAGTATGGAACGAGGCTGAGCAATTAAGGGTCATGCAGTGTGCACTGAGGCTGCGCAGTCTAGGGTCATGCAGTATGGACCGAGGCTGAGTAGTTTAGGGTCAAGCAGTATGGACCGATGATGAGGAGTTTAGGGTCATGTAATATGGACCGAGGCTGTACAATTTTGGTTCAGGCAGTATGGACCCACGCTGAATAGTTTGAGGTCATGCAGCATGGACTGAGGCTGAACAGCTTAGGGTCTTGCAGTATGGACTGCGGTTGAGCAGTTAAGGTCTTGCAATATGGACCAAGGCTGAGCAGTTTAAGGTCATGCCGTACGGACCGAGGCTGAGCAGTATAAGGTCATGCGGTATAGATTGAGGATGAGCAGTTTAGGTCTTTCAGTATGAACCGACGCTATGCAGTTTAGGCTCTTACAGTATGGATCGAGGCTGAGAAAGTTAGTTTCATGCAGTATGGACCGAGGCTGAGCAGTTAAGGGTTATGCAATATGGACTGAGGTTGAGCAGTTTAGCGTCATGCGGTAAGGATCGAGGAAGAGCAGTAAAAGGTCATGCTGTATGGATCGAGGCTGAGCAGTTTAAGGTCATGCTATATGGACCGAGGGTGAGCTGTTTAGGGTCCTGCTGTATGGACAGAAGCTGAGCTGTTTAGGGTCATCCAGTTTGGACATAGGCTGAGCAGTTTATGTCATGCAGTATGGACCAAAGATGAGACGTTTCGGGTAACGCAGTGTGGACCAAGGCTAAGAGGTTTAGCATCATGCGTTAAGGACCGAGGAAGAGCAGTTAAGGCTCATGCTGTATGGACCGACGCTATGTACTTTTAGGTCATGCAGTATGGACCAAGGCTGAGCAATTTAGGGACATGCAATATGAACCGAGGGTGAGAGGTTTAGGTTCATGCTGTACGGACCGAGACTGAGCAGTTTGGGACATACAGCATGATCCGAGAGTGAAGAGGTTTAGGTTCATGCTGTACGGATCGGCACAGAGCAGTTTAGGGTCATCCAATATGAACCAAGGCTGAGCCGTTTACGGTAATGTAGCATGGACCGAAGCAGAGGAGTTTAGGCTCATACAGTATGGACTGAGGCTAAGCAATTCAGGGTCATGCAATATGGATCGAGGCTAAGCAGTTTTAGATCATGCAGTATGGACCGAGGCTAAGCAATTAGGGTCATGCTATACGGACCGAGGTTGGGCATTTTAAGGTCACGCTATATGGACAGAGACTGAGCAGTTTAGGGTCTTGCTGTATGCACCGAAGAGGAGCAGTTTAGGATCACGCAGTATGGAGTGAGGCTGAGTAGTTTAATGTCAAGCAATATTGACTGAGGCTGAGAAGTTTAGAGTTGTGCAGTACGGATCGAGGCTGAGCAGTTTAGCATCATGCGGTAAGGACCGTGGCTGAGCAGTTAATGATCATGCATTATGAACCGAGGTTGTGCTTTTTAGGGTCATGCAGTGTGAACCGAGGCTGAGAATTTAGGGTCATGTAGTATGGACCGAGGCTGAGTAGTTTAGGGACATGCAGTATAGACTGAGGCTAAGCAGTTTTGGGTCATGCAGTGTTGACCGAGGCTTAGCAGTTTAGGGTCATGCAGTTTGGACTGATGCTGAGTTGCTTATGGTCATACAATATGGATCGAGGCAGAGCAGTTTAAGCTCATGCACTACAGACCGTGGCTGAGCAGCTTAGGGTCATGCTGTACGGACGAAGTCTGAGAAGTTTAGCGTTTTGCAGTTAGTTTGAGTCTAAGCAATTTAGGGTCATGCAGTATGAACCAAGGCATAACAAGTTAGGGTCATGCAATATGGATCGAGGCTGAGAGGTTTAAGGTCATGCAGCCGTATCGAGGTAGAGCATTTTAACGTGATGCAGTATGAATCGAGACTGAGCACTTTAGGGTCATTCAATATAAACCAAGGCTGAGATGCTTACGGTCATGTAGTATCGACTGAGGCAGAGTATTTTAGAGTCATGCAGTATGCGTGTAGAACGGACCGAGGCTGAGCAGTTTAAGGTCATACAATATGGACTGAGGTTCAGTAGTTAAGGGTCATGCAGTATGGACCGAGGCTACGCAGTTTTTGATCATGTAGTATGGACTGCGTTTGAGCAGTTTAGGGTCATGCAGTATGGACCAAGGCTGAACAGTTTATTGTTATGCAATATGGATCGAGGTTGACCAAATTTAGGGTGTTGCGATATGTACCGAGGCTAAGATGTTTTTGATCATGCAGTATGGACCGAGGCTGAGCGGTTTCGTGTCACGCAATATGGAGTGAGGCTGAGATGTTTAGGGTCATGCAGTATTGACCAAGATAGAGAAATTTAGGGTCATGCAGTATGGACCGAAGGTGAGCAGTTGAGGGTCATGCTGCATTGACCGAGGCTGAACAGTTTATGGTCCTGTTGTATGTATCGAGGGTGAGCAGTTTCGGGTTATGATGTATGCATCGAGGCTGAGCATTTTAGGGTTATGTAGTATGGACCGAGGCTGAGAGGTTTATAGTCATGCAGTATTGACCGATGCAGAGCTTCTTAGGGTAATGCAGTATGGACAGAGGGTCAAAAGTTTAGGGTCATGCAGCATGGACCAAGGATGGACAGTTTTGGGTCATGCCGTATGTACTGAGGGTGATCAGTTTAGGGTCACGTAGTATGGACCGAGGCTGAGCAATTGAGGGTCCCGCTTTATGGATCGAGGTGGAGCAGTTTAGTGTCTTGTAGTATGGATCAAGGTTGAGCTGTTTTAGGTCATGCAGAACTGACCGAGGCAAAGACTTTTTCGATTATGCAGCATAAACCGAGGCTGAGCTGTTTAGAGTTATGCAATATGGACCGAGGTCGAGTAGTTTTGGGTAATCCAGTATGGACACAGGCTGTGTAGTTTATGGTCATACAATATGGACCGAGGCTGAGATGTTTTGGGTCAGGCAGTACGGACCGTGTCAGAGCAATATAGGGTCATGCAGAATGGACCGAGTGTGACCGGTTTAGGGTCATGCAGCATGGACCAAGGCTGAATAGTTTAGGGTCATGTAGTATGGCCAAGGGTGATAGTTTAAGGTCATGTAGTATGGACCGAGGCTGAGCAGTAAGGGTTTATGTAGTATGGATCGAGGCTGAACAATTTAGGGTCATGAGGTATGGACCGAGGCTAAACAAGTTAGGGTCACACAGTAAGGATCGAGGCTGAGGAGTTTAAGGGTGATGCAGTATGGATCGAGGCTGAGAAGTCTAAGGTCATGCAGTAGTACCTAGGCAAAGCAGTTTAGGGTGATATAATATGGACCAAGGCTGAGCATTTTGGGGTCATGTAGTATAAACCGAGGCTGAGATGTTTACGGTCAAGCAGTATCGACCGAGGCTGAGTAGTTTAGAGTCTTGCAGTATGGACCAAGGCTGAGCAATTTAGGGTCGTGTTGAACGGACCAAGACTGAGCAATTTATATTTATACGGTATGGATTGAGATTTAGTTGTCATGCAGTATGGATGGAGGCTGCGAAGTGTTGGGTCATGCAGTATGGATTGAGTCCAAGCAGTTTAGGGTCATGCAGTATATTCCGAGGAGGAGCAGTTTATGATTATGCCGTATGGATCGAGGCTGACAAGTTTTAGGGAGATGTCATATGTACTGAGGCTGAGCTTTTTATGGTCATGAAGTATGGACTGAGGCAGAGCAGTTTTGGGTCAAGCAATATGGACCGAGGCTGATATGTTTAGCATCATCCAGTATTGACCAAGACAAAGCAGTTTAAGGGCATGCAGTATGGACCGAGAGTGAGCAATTGAGGGTCATGCTGCATGGATCGAGGCTGAACTGTTGAGGGTCCTGCTGTATGGATTCGAGGGTGAGCAGTTTAGGGTCATGCAGTATGCACCGACACTAAGTAGATTAGGGTTAGGTAGTATGGACCGAGGCTGATAGGTTTATAGTCATGCAGTATGGAGAAATGCAAAGCAGTTTAGGGTCATGCAGTATGGACTAAGAATTTTAAGGTCATGTAGCATTGACCGAGGCTGACCAATTTAGGGTCATGGAGTATGGATCAAAGGTGAGCAATTTAGGGTCATGCAATATGGACCGAAGTTGAGCAGTTGAGGGTCACCTAGTATGGACTGAGGCAGAGCAATTTAGTGTCATGCAGTGTGGACCGAGGGCTGTGTGGTTTAAGGTCATGCAGTATAGACCGAGGCTGAGCAATTTTGGGTCATGCAGTATGGACCCAGGCTGAGCCGTTTAAGTATAAACCAAGGCTGAGTTGTTTAAGGTCATGCAGTATGGATCAAGGCCGAGCACTTTTTAGTCAAGCAGTATGGACCTAGGCTAAGAAATTTAGGGTCATACAGTATGGACAGAGGCTGAGGAATTTGGGTTCTTGCAGTATGGACCGAAGCAAAGCAGTACAGGTTCCTCCAATATGGACCTAGTGTGAGCCGTTTAGGGTCATGCATCATGGTCCAATGCTGATCTGTTTAGGGTCATGCAGTATGGACCAAGGGTGTGCAGTTTAGGGTCATGCAGTAAGGACCAAGGCTGAGCAGTTCAGGGTTAAGCAGTATGGATCGAGGCTGAGCAAGTAACGGTCATGCAGTATGTACCGACGCAGAACAGGTTAAGGACATGCACTATGGATCGTGGCTGAGAAGTTTAGGGTCAGGCTGTAGGGACCGAGGCAGAGAAGTTCAGGGTCATGCAGTATGGACCAAGGCTGAGAAGTTTAGGGTCATGTGGTATAGAGCGAGGTTGAGCAGTTTCGGGTCATGCAGTATGGACCGAGGCAGTGCAGTTTAGTGTCATGAAGTATGGACCTAGGTTGAGCAGCTTAAGGTCATGCAGTATGGATCGAGGCTAAGTTGTTTATGGTCACGCCGTACGGACCGAGGCAGAGCAGTTTAAGCTCATGCAATATGGACCGTGGCTGAAGAGTTTAGGGTCATGCTGTACAGGCCAAGTATGAGCAGTTTAGGGTCATGCGGTTGGTTCCAGGCGGAACAGTTTAGGGTCATGTAGCATGGACCGAGACTTAACAAGTTAGGGTCATGCAGTATGGACCGAGGCTAAGAGGTTTAAGGTCATGCCATCCTACCGAGGTCGAGCATTTTAAGGTGATGCAGTATGGATCGAGACTGAGTAGTATAAACCGAGGTCGAGAATTTTACAGTCAAGCAGTATCGACCGAGGCTATATAGTCTAGAGCCATACAGTAAGGACTGAGTCTGAGCAGTTTAGGGTCGTGCAGAACGGATCGAGGCTATGCAATTTAAGGTCATACAATATGGACTGAGGCTGAGTTGTTTAGTGTCATGCAGTATGGACCGAGGGTGAACAGTTTAGGGTCATGCAGTATGGATCGAGGCTGAGCAGTTGAGAGTCCTGCGGTATGGTCTGGGGTAGAGCAATTTAGTGTCATGCAGTATGGATCAAGGCTGAGTAGTGGTCATGCAGTATGCACCGAGGCTGAACAATTTTGGGTCATGCAGTACGGACCGAGGTTGAGATGTTTTGGGTCATGCAGTACAATCCGAGGCTGACAGTTTAGAGTCATGGAGTATGGGCTGAGGCTGAGCAGTTTTGGGTCATGCAGTATGGGTACAGGCTGAGCAGTTTATATAGTATGGACCGAGGCTGAGATCATTTGGGTCATGCAGTACGGACTGCGACAAAGCAGTATAGGGTCATGTAGTATGGATCGAGTGTGAGCAATCTAGAGTTATGCAGCATGGACCGAGGCCGAACAGTTTAGGGCCTTGTAGTATGCGCCAAGGGTGGCTGTTTAGGGTCATGCAGTAAGGATCGAGGCTGAGCAGTTAAGGGTTTTGTGGTATGGACCGAGGCTGAGCAGTTTTGGGTCGTGAGGTATCGATCGAGGCTGAACAAGTTAGGGTCACGTAGTACAAATCGAGGTTGAGCAGATTTAATGTGATGCAGTATGGACTGAGGCTGAGAAGTTTAAGGTCATGCAGTCGTACCGAGGCAGAGTAGTTCAAGGTGATGTAGTGTGGACCGAGGCTGAGCAATTTAGGGTCATGTACGATAAATATAGGTAGAGATGTTTACGGTCAAGCTGTATCGATCGAGGCTGAGTTGTTTAGAATCATGCAGTATGGATCGAGACTGAGCAGTTGAGGGTCGTGTTGAATGTATCGAGGCTGAGGGATTTACCGTCATATAGTATGGACTGAGACTGATTAGTTAATTATCATGTAGTATGGACGGAGGCTACGCAGTTTAGGGTCATGCAGTATGGACCGACTCTAACCAATTTAGAGTCATGCATTAGGGACCAAGGCGGACCATTTTATGATCATGCAGTATTGATCAAGGTTGACCAGTTTTAGGGAGATGCCAATTGTACAGAGGCTGAGCTGTTTATGGTCATGAAGTATGGACTGAGGTAGAGCAGTTTTTGGTCATGCAATATGGACCGAGGCTGATATGTTTAACGTCATGCAGTATTGACCAAGACAGAGCAGTTTAAGGTTATACAATGTGGATCTAGTGTGAGCCATTGAGGGTCATGCTGCATGGACCGAGGTGACCTTTTTAGGGTCCTGCTGTATGGATTCGAAGTTGTGTAGTTTAGGGTCATGCAGTATGCACTGACATTGAGCAGATTAGGGTTATGTGGTATGGACAAAGGCTGAGAGGTTTATAGTCAAGCAGAATGGACCGATGCAGAGCAGTTTAAGGTCTTGCTGTATGGATCGAGGATAAGAAGTTTAAGTTCATGCAGCATGGACCGAGGCTAGACAGTTAGGGTCATGCAGTATGGACCGAAGATGAGCAATTTAGGGTCGTGCAGTATAGACCGAAGCTGAGCAATTGAGGGTCATGTAGTATGGACTGAGGGGGAGTAGTTTGGTGTCATACAATGCGGACCGCGACTACGTAGTTTAAGGTCATGCAGTATGGACTGAGGCTGAGCAGGTTTGGGTCATGCAGTATAGACCAAGGCAAAGCAGTTTAGAGCCATGCAGTACAAATAGAGATTGGGCAGTTTAGGGTCATGCAGTATGGATCAAGGCAGAGTAGTTTGGGGTCATGCAGTATGAATCTAGGCTGACCAGTTTAGGGTCATACAGTATGGACTGAGGCTAAAGAATTTGGGTTCATGCAATATGGACCGAGGAAGAGTAGTATAAGGTCCAGCAGTGGGGAGCTAGCGTGAGCAATTTAGGGTCATGCATAATGGTTCGAGGCAGAAAAGTCTAGGGTCATGCAGTATGGACTAAGGCTGTGTAGTTTACAGTCATGGAGTAAGGACCGAGGCAGAGCAGTTTAGGGCTATGCAGTACGGACTGAGGGTGAGCAATTAAGGGTCATGCGGTTTGGACTGAGGCTGAGAAGGTTAAGGTCATGCAGTATGGACCGTGGTTGAGAAGTTTAAGTTCATGCAGTACGTACCGAGGTAGAGAAGTTTAGGGTCATGCAATATGGACCGAGGCTGAGAAGTTTAGGGTCACGTGGTTTGGAGCGAGGCTAAGTAGTTTTGGGTTATGCAGTTTGGGTCGAGACTGAGCATTCAAGGGCCATGTAGTATAGACCGAGGCTAGGCAGTTTAGGATCAGGCAGTATGGACAGAGTGGGAAGAGTTCAGGGTTATGCAGTATGTACCGAGGATGAGCAGTTTAGAGTCATGCAGTATGGACCGAGGCAGAGTAGTTTAGTGTCATGTAGTATGGACTTAGGTTGAGTAGTTTAAGGTCATGCAGAATGGACCGAGGCTGAGTTGTTTATGGTCACACAGTATGGACCGAGGCCGAGCAGTTTAAGCTCATGCAGTATAGACCGTGGCTGAGCAGTTGAGAGTCATGCTGTAAGGACCAAGTTGAGCAGTTTAGTGTCATGCAGTTGGTCCAAGTCTGAGTAGTTTAGGGTCATGCAGTATGGATTGAGGCTTAACAAATTAGGGTCATGCAGTATGGACCGAGGCTGAGAGGTTTAAGGTCATGCAGTCATACCGAGGTGCAGCATTTTAGGGTGATATAGTTTGGACGTAGACTGAGCAGTTTAGGGTGTTGCAGTATAAACCGAGGCTGAGACGTTTATGGTCAAGTGGTATCGACCAAGGCGAGTAGTTTAGAGCCATGCAGTCTGGATCGAGGCTAACCAATTTAGGGTCGTGCAGAACGGACCGAGGCAGAGCAGTTTAAGGTTGTACAATATGGACTGAGGCTCAGTAGTTAATGGGTCATGCAGTGTGGACCGAGGCTGCGCAGTTTAGGATCTTGCAGTATAGACCGCGTTTGAGTAGTTTAGGGTCATTCAGTATGGACCGAGGCTGAGCAGTT
Source organism: Amborella trichopoda (assembly GCF_000471905.2). Next base: position 610,927 of record NW_006496520.1, on the reverse strand, counting down.
TTTTATTATGCAGTATGGATCGAGGTTGTCAAGTTTTAGGGTGATGCCATATGTACCAAGGCTAAGTTTTCTATAGTCATGCAGTATGGACCGAGGTTCAGCTGCTTTGTGTCATGCAATGCGGACCGAGGCTGAGATGTTTCGGGTCATGCAGTATTAACCAAGACAGAGCAGTTTACGGTCATGCAGTGTGGACTGAGGGTTAGAGGTTGACGGTCATGCAACATTGACCTAGGCTGAACAATTTATGGTCCTGCTGTATGGATCGTTGGTGAGCAATTTCGGATCATGCAGTATCAACAGAGGCTGAGCAGTTTAGGGTTATGTCGTATGGACAATCATGCAGTGTTGATCGATGCAGAGCTATTTAGGGTAATGCAGTACGGACCGAGGGTGAGAAGTTCAGCACGGGTCGAGGATGAACGGTTTCGGGTCATGAGGTATGGACCGAGACTGAGAAGTTGAGAGTCCTACAGTATGGACAGAGGTGGACCAGTTTAGTCTCATGCAGTATGGACTGAGGCTGAGTAGTTTAAGGTCATGCAGTATGGACCAAGGTTGAGTAGTTTTGGGTCACGTATTACGGACCAAGGCTGAGATGTTTTGGGTCATGCAGTATATATCGAGGCTGAGCAGTTTAGAGTCATGCAGTATGGACCGAGGCCGTTCAGTTTTTGGTCAAGCAGTATGGACATAGGCTGAGCATTTTATGGTCAAACAGTGTGGATAGAGGCTGAGATGTTTTGGGTCATGCAAAACGGACCGCAACAGTAAAGGGTCGTGCAGTACAGACTGAGTGTGAGCTGGTTAGGGTCATGCAGCATGGACCGAGCAGTTTAGTATAATGCAGCAAGGACCGAGCAGTTTAGGGTCATGCAGCATCGACCGAGGCAGAACAGTTTAGGGTCATGCAGTATGGGTCAAGGTTGGTTGTTTAGGGTCATGCAGTAAGGACCGAGGTTGAACAGTTAAGGGTTATGTAGTATGGACCTACGGTGAGAAGTTTAGGATCATGAGGGATCGACCGACGCTAAATAAGTTAGGGTCATGCAGCATGGATTGAGGCCGAGTACTTTTTGGGGGATGCAATACGGACCGTCGTATCGAGGCAGAATAGTTTAGGGTGATGCAATGTGGACTGAGGCTAAGTAGTTTTGGGTCAAGTAGTATAAATCGAGGCTGAGATGTTTACGGTCAAGCAGTATCGTCCGAGGCTGAGTAGTTTAGAGTCATGCAGTATGGATCGAGGCTGAGCAGTTTCGAGTCGTATTGAACGGACTGAGAATGAGCAATTTATGGTCTTACAGTATGGACTGAGATTGAGTAGTTGATTGTCATGCAGTATTGACCGAGGCTACGCAGCTTAGGGTCATGCAGCAGGGACTGAGGATGAACAGTATAGGGTCATGCAGTATGGACCATGGGTGAGCAGTTTAGGGTCATGCAGTATGGACCGAGGCTGAGTAGTTTAGGGTTCTGTTGTACGGACCGAGGCAGAGGAGTTTATTGTCATGCAGTCTGGATCGAGGCTATATGAGCTGAGGTTGAGCAGTTTAGGGTCATGCAGTATGGATTGAGGCTAAGCAGTTTAGGGTCAAGCAGTATGGACCGAGTCTGAGTTGTTTAAGGTCATGCAGTATGGACCGAGGTTGAGTAGTTTATGGTCATGCAGTATGGATGGAGGATGACAAGTTTTAAGGTGATGCCATATGCACCGACGCTGAGTAGTTTAAGGTCATACAGTATGGACCAGGGCTGAGCAATTTAGAGTCATGCTGTGCAGACCGAGGCTGAGCAGTTTAGGGCAAGCAGTATGGACCGAGGCTGAGCAGTGTGGGTCATGCGGGCTGAGCAATTTCGGGTCGTACAGTGTTCACCGAGGCTGAGCAA
>NW_006496520.1:582764-608765 GCF_000471905.2 Amborella trichopoda | reverse complement strand
CGGACCCAAGCTGATCAGTTTAGAGTCATGCTGTATGGACGGAGGCTAAACATTTTAGGGTCATTGCAGTATCGATCAAGCCTCAGCAATTTTAGGGTCATGCAGTATGGATCGAGGCTGAGCTGTTTAAGGTCATGTTGTATGGGCAGAGGCTGAGCACTTTAGGGTCATGCAGTATGGACCGAGGTTGAGCTGCGTAGGGTCTTGCAGTACAGACCAAGGCAGAGAAGAGAAGGGTCATGCACTATGGACCGCGGCAGAGCAGTTTAGGGTCATGCAGTATGGACCCTGGCTGAGCAGTTTGGGGTCATGCTGTATGAGCCGAGTCTGAGATATTTAGGGTCATGCAGTATGAGCCGAGGTGGAGTAGTTTAGGGTCATGTAGTAGGGACCAAAGGTGAGATGTTGAGGGTCTTGAAGCCTGGACCGAGGCTGATCAGTTTAGGGTCATGTTGTAGGGATCGAGGGTGAGATGTTTAGGATCATGCATTTTGGACCGAGGCTGAGCAGTTTAGAGTGATGTAGTATGGACCGACGCTGAGCAATTGAAGGTCATGCAGTATGGACTGAGGCTAAGCGGTTTAGGGTCATACAGTAATGACTGAGGTTAAGAAGTTTAAGATCATGCAGTATGGACAGTGCCTGAGCAGTTTAAGGTCATGTAGTATGGACTAAGGCTTAAAAGTTTAGAATCATGCTGTATGGATCGAGGCTGAGCAGTTTAGGGTAAGTGCAGCACGAATCGAGGCTGAGCAGTTTTGGGTCATGCAGTATAGACCGAGTCTGAGTTGTTTATGGTCATGCACTATGGGCCAAGGTTGAGTAGTTTATGGTCATGCAGAATGGATCAAGGATGACAAGTTTTAGGGTGATGTCACATGTACCAATGCCAAGCAGTTTAAGGTCATGCATTATGGACAAGGGCTGAGCAGTTTAGGGTCAAGCTGTACAGACCGAGGCTGAGCAGTTTAGGGCCATGCACTATGGATCGAGGCGGAGTATTTTAGGGTCATGCTGTATGGACCGAGGGTGACAAGGTTAGGGTCCTGCAGCATGGACCGAGCCTGAATATTTTAAGGTCATGCAGTATGGACCAAGAGTGAGCAGTTTAGGGACATGCAGTATGTACCGAGGCGGAGCAGTTTAGGGTCATGTAATATGTTAATGAGGTTGAAAAGTTTGGGGTCATGCAGTATGCACCAAGGCTGAGCAGTTTATGGTCATGCAGTATCGACGGATACTGAGCAATTTCGTGTCGTGCAGTACGGGTCGAGATTGAGCAGTCTAGGGTCATGTAGTATGGACCAAGGCAGAGTAGTTTAGGGTCATACAGTTTGGATCGAGGTTGAGATGTCTAGCGTAATGCAGTATGGACCGAGATAGAGCAGCTTAGGGTCAAGCAGTATGGACCAAGGGTGTGCAGTTGAGGGTCACGCTACATGGACCGAGGGAGAGCAATTTAGGACCATGCAGTATGGACTGAGGCGAAGCTGTTGAGGGTCATGAAGTATGGACCGAGGCAGAGTAGTTTAGTGTCATGCAGTACGGACAGAGGCTGAGCAGCTTAAGGTCATGAAGTATGGACTGGGAATGAGGAATTTAGGGTCATGCAGAATTGATGGAGGCTGAGCAGTTTATTGTTATGGAGTAAAAACCAAGGCTGAACAGTTTAAGGTCATCCAGTATGGACCGAGGCTACGAAGCTTTAGGTCATGCAGTTTGGACCCAGGATGAGTTGTTTTGAGGCAGAGATTATGGACCCAAGCTGTGATGTTTAGTATCATGCTTTATGGATTGAGGCTGAGCAGTATAGGGTAACGCAGAACGGACCGAGTGTGAGCAGTTTAGGGCCTTGTAGCGTGGACCGAGGCTGTACAGTTTAAGCTCATGCAGTATGGACCGAGGTTGAGCAGTTTAGGGTCATACAGTAAGGACCAAGGCTGAGCAGTTTAGGGTCATGGCGTACGGATCGAGGTTGAGCAGTTTAGGGTCATGCAGTATGGACCGAGGCTTAGCAGTTTAAGGTCATGCAGTATGGATCGTGGTTAAGCAGTTTAGGGTCATGCAGTACAGACCGAGGTTGTGCAGTTTTGGTTCATGCAGTACGGACCGAGGCTGAGAAGTTTAAGGTCAAGTACTATGGACCGTGGCTGAGCTGTTTAGGGTCATGCAGTATGGAACGAGGCTGAGCTGTTAATGGTTATGCAGTATAAACCTAGGCTGAGCAGTTTAAGAAGGCTGAGCAATTTTGGATCATGCAATATGGACCGAGGCAGATCAGTATAAGGTCATGTAGCACAGATCGAGGGTGAGCAGTTTAGGGTCATGCAGTAAGGACCGAGGCTGAGCAGTTTAGGGTCATTCAGTATGGACCGAGGCTGAGCAGTTCAGGGTCATGCAATATGGACCGAGGCTTAGCAAAGGTCATGTAGTTTGGACAGTGTCTAAGCAGTTGAGGGTCATACAGTACGGACAGAGGCTGTGCAGTTTAGGGTCATGCTAAATGGATTGAGGGTGAGAAGTTAAGGGACATGCAATATGGACAGAGGCTGAGAAGTTTAGGGTTATGAAGTACAGACCTAGGCATAGAGGTTTATAGTCATGCAGTATGGAACAAGGCAGGGTAGTTTAGGGACATGCAGTATGGACGAAGGGTGAGACGTTTAAGGTCATGCAGTATGGATCGAAGCTGAGCAGTTGAGGGTCATGCAGTTAGGACCGAGGTGGCGCTGTTAAGTTTCATGCAGTATGGACCAAGGCTGAGTAGTTTAAGGTCATGCAGTATAGACCGAGGCTGCGAAGTTTATGGTCATGCAGCATGGAATGAGGGTGATCAGTTTAGGTTGTGCAATATAAAACGAGGCTGAGCAGTTGAAGGTCATGCAGTATGGACCGAGGCTGAGTAGTTTTGGGTCATGCAGTATGGACCAAGGTTGAGCATTTTAGGGGCATACAGTAGGGATCAAGGCTGAGATGTTTAGGGTCATGCTTTATGGCCGAGGGAAAGCATTATAGGGTCATGCAGCATGAACCGAGAGTGAGCAGTTTAGGGTTATGTAGTAAGGATCGAGACAAAGCAGTTTAGGGTTAGGCAGTACGGACCTAGGTTAAGCAGTTTAGGGTCATGCAGTATGGATCGAGGCTTAACAGTTGAAGGTCGTGTAGTTTGGACCGTTGCTAAGCAAATGAGGGTCATGTAGTACGGACCGAGGCTAAGCAATTTAGGGTTATGTAGTTTGGAGGTGAGAAGTTTAAGGTCATGCAGTATGGAACGAGGCGGAGCAGTTTAGATTCATGAAGTATGGACCGAGGTTGAGGAGTTTAAGGTCCTGCAGTATGGACTTAGCCTGAGTAGTTTAGGGTCATGCAATATGGACCGAGGCTGTGCAATTTATGATTATGCAGCATAAATCGAGGCTGAGAAGTTTAAGGTCATGCAGTATGGACCAAGGCTGAGCTGTTTAGGGTCACATAGTATGGATCGAGGTTGAGCAATTTAGGGTCTTGCATTATGGACAAAGTCTGAGCAGTTTAGAGTCATGCGGTATGAACCAAGGCTGAGCAGTTTAGGGTCAAGCTGTGTAGACCGAGGCTGAGCTGTTTAGGGTAATGTAGTATGGACCGAACCTAAGCAGTTTAGCCTCAAATGGTATGTATTGAGTCTGAGCAGATTAGGGTCATGCAGCATGGGCCGAGGCTGCCTAGTTTCGAGTCATGCAATATAAACCAAGGCTAAGCAGTTTAGGGTCATGCAATATGGACCGAGGCTGAGCAGTTCAAGTTAATGCCATATTGACCGAGGCTAAGAGGTTTATAGTCATATTGTATGGATCAAGGCTGAAACTTTTAGGGTCATGTGATATGGACCGAGGTTGAGCAGTTTAGGGTCAGGCAGTATGTACTGAGGTGGAGCAGGTTAGCGTCATACTGTAAGGAGCGAGGCTTAGAAGTTTGGAGTCATGCAATACGGATCGAGGCAGAGCAGTTTAAGATCATGTAGTATGGGTGGAGGCTGAGCAGTTTCGTGTCATACAATATGGGTCGAGGTTGAGCAGTCTACAGTCATGCAGTATGGACAGAGGCAGAGCAGTTTAGGTTCGTGTAGTTTGGAACGAGGCTGAGATGTTTTGGGTAATACAGTATGGACCGTGGCTGTGAAGATAAGGTTCATGCAGTGTGGACCGAGACTTAGCAGTTTAGGGCCATGTTGAATGTAACGAGGCTGAATAGTTTAGGGTCTTGCTCTATGGATCGAGGATGGGAAGTTTAGGGTCGTGCAGGATGGAACGAGGCAGGGTAGTATAGGATCATGCAGTATGGACCAAGGGTGACACGTTTAGGGTCATGCAGCATGGACCGAGGCTGAAAATTTTAGGGTCATGCAGTATTATCCGAGGGTGAGCAGTTTTGAGTCGTGCAGTATGTACCGAGGGAGAGCAGTTTAGGGTCTTGCGGTATGGAGAGAGGCTGAGAAGTTTAGGGTCATGCAGTATGGACTGAGGCTGAGCAGTTTAGTGTCTTGCAGTTTGGACTGACTTTGGGCAGTTGAGGGTTATGCAGTATGGACTGAGTGGAGCAGTTTAATGTCCTGCAGTATGGACCGAGGCTGAGCAGTTTAAGGTCATGTAGTACAGACTGAGGCTGAGCAGTTAGGGTCATGCGATATGAGCCTAGGCTGAGTAGTTTATTATTATGCAGTATAAACTAAGGCTGAGCAGTTTATGGTCATGCAGTATAAATCGAGGCTGACCATTTTAGGGTCATGTAGTATGGATCAAGGCAGAGCAGTTTAGGGTCTTACAGTATGGACCGAGTCTGAGCCGTTTAGGATCATGAGGTATGGACCGATGCTGAGCAGTTTAGTGTCAAGCTGTGTAGATCGAGGCTGAGCTGTTTAGGGTAATATAGTATGAATTGAAGCAGAGCAGTTTAGAGTCAAACAATATGTACCGAGGCTGTGTAGATTAGGGTCATGAAGTATGGATCGAGGCTGCGCAGTTTAAAGTCATGCATAGTAGACCAAGGCTGAGTAGTTTAGGGTCATGCAATATGGACCGAGGCTGAGCAGTTCAGGTTAATGCCATATTGACCGTGGTTGAGAGGTTTATAGTCATATTGTATGGACCGAGGCGGAGAAGTTTAGGGTCATGCACAATGGACCAAGGGTGAGTAGTTTAGGGTCATGCAGCATGTCCCGAGGCGGAGCCGTTTAGGGTCATGCAGTATGGAGAGAGGCTGAGGACTTTGGATTCATGCAGTATGGACTAAGGCTGAGAGGTTTATGGTCATATTATATGGACCGAGGAGGAGCAGTTTAACGTCTTGCAGTGTGGATCGAGGGTGAGAAGTTTAAGGTCATGCAACATAGACAGAGGCTGAAAATTTTAGGGTCATGCTATATGGATGGAGGGTGAGCAGTTTAGGGTTGTGCGGTATGTCTCGAGGAGGAGTAGTTTAGGGTCATGCTGTATGGAGCGAGGCTGAGAACTTTGGAGTCATGCAGTACAGACCGAGGCTGGGCGGTTTAAGGTCATGCAGTATGGGTCTGGCTGAGCAGTTTCGTGTCATGCAGTATGGGTCGAGGTTGAGCAGTCTAGAGTCATGCAGTATGGACCGAGGCAGAGCTGTTTACGGTCATGCAGTATGGACCAAGGCTGAGATGTTTAGGGTAATTCATAATGGACCGTGGCTGTGAAGATAAGGGTCCTGCAGTATCGACCGAGGCTTAGCAGTTAAGGGTCATGTAGTATGGATCATGGCTGAATAGTTTAGGGTCATACTGTATGGATCGAGGATGAGTAGTTTAGGGTCATGCAGTATGGATGGAGGCTGAGAAGTTTAGGGTGATGTAGTATGGACCAAGGCTGAGCTGCTTAAGGTCATACAGTTTGCAGTGAGGCTGAGCAATTTAGGGTCATGTAGTATGGACCGAGGCTAAGTAGTTTAGGATTATGTAGTATAAAACGAGGCGGGATAGTTTAAGTTCATGCAGTATGGACCAAGGAGGAGCAGTTTTGGGTCATGCAGTATAGAACCAGGTTGAGTATTTTAGGGGCATACAGTATGGGCCGAGATAGAGCAGTATAGGGTCATGCAATCCGGAATAGATGTTAGCTGTTTAGGGTCATGCAGCATGGTCCGCTGCTGAAGAGTTTAGGGTCATGCAGTATGGATCGAGGGTGAGCTATTTAGAGTCATGCAGTTAGGACCGAGACTGAGCAGTTTATGGTCTTGCAGTATGGACCGAGGCTGAGCATGTTAGAGTAATGCAGTATGGACCGAGGCTGAGTTCTTTAGGGTCATGCAGTATGGAGTGAGGCTGAGCATTTTAAGGTCATGCAGTATGGGCCGTGGCATGCAGTATGGACCGAGGCTGAGCAGTTTCGGATCATGCAGTTTGTACCGAAGCTGAGTAGTTTCGAGTCATGCAGAATGGGTTGAGGCGGTGATGTCTAGGGTCATGCAGTACGGACCGAGCCTGAGCAGTTTAGGGTCATGCATCATGGACCGCAATAGAGCAGTTTAGGGTCATGAAGTATGGAACGAGGCTGAGCAATTTAGGGTCATGTAGTATGGTTGGAGGAAGAGCAGTTTAGGGTCATGCAGTATGGACCGAGGATGAGCAGTGTAGGGTCATGCGTTATGGACCAAGGCTGAGCAGTTTCAGGTCGTGGAACATGGCCCGAGGTTGAGCAGTTTAAGGTCATGTAGTATGGACCAAGGTTGGGTAGTATACGAGCTTGCGGTTTGGACCGAGTCTAAGGAGTATGGAGTCATGAATGGACCGAGGCTGAGCAATTTTGTGGCAAGATTTATAGACCTAGGCTGAGCAGTTTAGGGTAATGCAGCATGGACAGATGCTGAGTAGTTTAGCATCAAAGGGTATGTTCCGAGGCTGAGCAGTCTAGGGTCTTGCAGTATAGACTGAGGCTGAGCAGTTTAGAGTCATGCAGAATGGACGGAGGCTAAGCAGTTTAGGGTCATGCAGTATGGACCGCTATGGACCGAGTGTGAGCAATTGAGGGTCGTGCAGCATGGTCCTAGACTGAATAGCTTAGGGTCATGTAGTATGGATCAAGGGTGAGCAGTTTTGGGTCATGCAGTAAGGACCGAGGATGAGCAGTTTAGGGATATGCAGTATGGATCAAGGGTGAGCAGTTTAGGGTTACCCACTATGGATCGAGGCTGTGCCGTTTAAGCCCATGCAGTATGGACCTAGGATGAGCAGTTTAAAGGCATGTAGTATGGACCGTGGCTGAGTAGTATAGGGTCATGCAGTATGGACAGAGGTTACGAGGTTTACGGTTATGCATTATAGACCGAGGTTGAGAGGTTTATAATCACGCAGTATCGACCAAGGCAGAGCTGTTTAGGGTCATGCAATACGGACCCAAGCTGAGCAGTTAAGGGTCATCCGGTATGGACCGAGGCAGAGCTGGGTAGGGTCATGCAGTATAAATCGAGGCTGAGCAGTTTAGGGTCATGCAGAATGGACCGAGGCCCAGCGGTTTTGGGCCATGCAGTATGGACCCAAGCTGAGTAGTTTAGAGTCATACAGTATGGACCGAGGTTGCGATGTGTATGGCCATGCAGAATGGACCAAGGAAGAGTAGTATAGGCCCATGCAGTCTGAATAGAGTGTGAGCAGTTTAGGGTCATGCAGTATGCCCTTAGGGTCACTCACTATGGACCGAGGGTGAGCAGTTTAGTGTCATGCATTATAGACCGAGGCCGAGCAATTTAGGGTCATGCCGTATGGACCAAGGCTAAGCTGTTAAAAGTCATGCAGTATGAACCGAGGCTGAGTAGTTTCGGGTCATGCAATATAGACCAAGGATGAGCAGTTTAGGGTCATGCAGTATGGACAGAGGCTGAGATGTTTAAGGTCATGCAGTATGAACCGAGACAGAGCAGTTTAGGGCCATGCAGTATGGACAGAATGTGAGCAGTTGAGGGGACTGAGTGTGAGCAATTTAGGGTTATGCAGTATGGAACGAGGATGAGCAGGTTAGGGTCATGCAGTATGGACCAAGGAGGAGCAGTTTAGGAGTGTGCAGTATGGACAGAGGTAGAACAGTTTAAGGTCATGCAGTATGGATCGTGGCTGAGCAGTTTAGGGTCATCAAGTATGGAACAAGGCTGATCAGTTTAGGGTCCCGCAGTATGGTTCGAGGCTGAGCAGTTTAGGGTCATGCAGCATAAACTGAGGCTGAGTAGTGTAACGTCATTTAGTATGGACCCTCGCTAAGCAATTTATTTTCATGCAGTACAGAACAAGGCTGAGCAATTTAGGGTGGAGTATGGTTCTAGACCGAGCAGTTTAGGGTCATGCAATGTGGACCAAGGCTGAACAGTTTAGGGTCAGACAGTATGGAACCTGGCTGAGCAGTTTTAGTATGATGCAGTGTGGACCGAGGCTGAGAAGATTAAGGTCATGCAGTCTGTACCGAGGCTGATCAGTTAAGGGTGGTGCAGTATGGATCGAGGTTGCGCCGTTTACTGTCATTCAGTATAGACCGAGGCTAAGCAGTTTAGGGTCATCTAGTATCCACCGAGGCTTAGTAGTTTAGGGTCCAGTAGTATGGACCGAGCTTAGCAGTATACGGTCGTGCAGTATGGACAAAAGCAGAGCAGTTTATGGGTCATGCAGTATGGACTAAGCCTGCGCAGTTTAGGGTCATGCCGTATGAATCGCGTTTGAGCAGTTTAGCAACATGCAGTATGAACCGAGTATGAGAAGTATATGGTTGTGCAGTGTGGATCGAGGCTGACCAGTTTTTTGGTGATTCCATATGTACCAAGACTGAGCAATTTAAAGTCATGCACTATGGACCATGTAGAGCAGTCTTGGTTCATGCTTTGGATCGAGGTTGAGCAGTTTAGGGTCATGCAATATAGACTGCAGTTGAGTAGTTTAGGGTTATGCACTTTGGACCGAGGCTACACAGTTCAGGGTCATGTAGTATGGACCCAAGCTGAGCAGTTTAGGGTCATGCAGTACGGACCGAGGCAGAGAGGTTTATAATCATGCAGTATGGACCCAGGCCGAGCAGTATAAGATCACTTAGTATGGACCGAGAATGAGAAGTGTACGGTCATGCAGCATGGACCGAGGTTGAATAGTTTGGGGTCATGCCGTATGGATCAAGGGTAAGCAGTTTAGGGTCATGCAGTATGGACCGAGGCTGAGCCGTTTAGGGTCATGCAGTATGGATCGAGGCTGAGCAGTATAGGGTCTTACAGCATGGACTGAGGATGAGTAGTTTATGATCATGAAGTATGGACCGTGGCTGAGAAGTTTAGAGTCATGCAGTATAGATCGAGGCTGAGCAGTTTTGGGTCATGTTGTTTGGACCCAGGCTGAACTGTTTAGGGTCGTACAGTATGGATCGGGGCTGAGATGTTTAGGTCTTGCAGTGTGGACTGAGGTAGAGCATGCAGTATGGACTGAGTGTGTGCAGTTTAGGGTCATGCAGCATGGACCGAGGTTGAGCAGTTTATGGTCTTGAAGTATGGATCGGGCTGAGCAGTTTAGGGTCATGCAGTACAGACCGAGGCTGAGCTATCTAGGGTCATGCAGTATGGCTCTAGGCTGAGTAGTTTTGGGTCATGTAGTTTGGACCCATGATGAGCTGTTTAGGGTCATCTAGTATGGACCGAGGCTGAGATGTTTAGAGTCATGCAGTATGGACCGAGACAAAGCAGTACAGGGTCATGCTGTGTGGGCTGAGTGTGAGCAGTTTAAGGTTGTGCAGCATGGACAGTGGTTGAACAGTTTATGCCCGTGACGTATGGACTGAGGGTGAGCAGTTTAGGGTCATGCAGTAGGGACCGAGGCCGAGCAGTTTAGAGCGATGCAGTATGAATCGAGGCAGAGTATAGGGTCCTGCAGTATGGACTGAGTGTGCACAGTTTAGGGTCATACAGCATGGACCGAGACTGAACAGTTTAGGGCCATGTAGTTTGAACCGAGGGTGGACTATTTAAAGTCATGCGGTAAAGACCGAGGTTGAGCAGTTTAGGGTCATGCACTGTGGACCGAGTTGAGCAGTTTACGGTCATACAGTATGGATTGAGGCTGAGATGTGTAGGGTCATGCAATATGGACCAAAGCAGACCAATATAGGCACATGCAGTATGGGCCAAGTGTGAGCAGTTTAGGGTCATGCAGCATAGACCGAGGTTGACCAGTCTAGGGTCATTCACTATGGACCGAGGGTGAGCAGTTTAGGGTCATGCATTACGGACCAAGTCTGTGCCGTTTATGGTAATACAGTATGAATCGAGGCTGAGCTATTTTAGGTCATGTAGTATAAATCGAGGATGAGCAGTTTAGGGTCATGCAGTATGGGCAAAGGCTGAGATGTTTAAGGTCATACAGTATGGATCGAGACAGAGGAGTTCAGGGCCACGCAGTAAGGTCCGAGGGTGAGCAGTTAAGGGGACAGAGTGTGAGCAGTTTAGGGTTATGGAGGTTGAGCAAGTTAGAGTCATGCAGAATGAACAAAGGATAAGTAGTTTTCGAGCATGCGGTATGGACCGAGGTCGAGCAGATTAAGGTCATGTAGTATAGACAGTGGTTGAGAAGTTTAAGGTCATATTGTATGGAACATGGCTGATCAGTTTAGTGTCACGCAGTATGCTTCGAGGCTGAGCAGTTTATCGTCATGCAGTATGGACTGAGGCTGAGTAGTGTAGCGTCATGCAGTATGCACCATCGTTAAGCATTTTATTGTCATGTAGTACAGACAAAGGCTGAGCTGTTTAGGGTCATGCAGTATGGTTCTAGACCAAGCAGTTTAAGATCATGCAGTATGGACCGATGTTGAACAGTTTAGGGTCATGCGGTATGGATCGAGGCTGAGCAGTTTTAGTTTGATGCAGTATGGACCGAGGCTGAGAAGATTAAGCTCTTGCAGTCTGTACCGAAGCTGATGATATAAGGGTGATGCAGTATGGACTGAGGTTATGCAGTTTAGTGTCAATTAGTATAGACTGAGGCAAAACAGTTTAGCGTCATGCAGTATCGACCAAGGCTCAGTAGTTTAGGTTCAAGCATTATAGACCGAGGCTTAGCAGTTTACAGTCGTGCAGTACTAACAGAAGCAGAGTAGTTTAAGGTCACGCAGTATGGACTGAGGCTGAGTAGTTTAGGGACATGCAGTATGGATCGAGCCTGCGTAGTTTAGAGTCATGTTGTATGAACCGATTATGACCAGTTTAGGATCTTGCAACCTGGACGGAGTCTGAGCAGTTTTTGGTGTACAGTGTGGATCGAGGCAGACCAGTTTTAGCGTGATTCCATATGTACCCAAACAGAGCAGTTTACGGTCATGCAGTATGGACCGAGGCAGAGCAGTTATGGGTCATGCAATGGATCGAGGTTGAGCAGTTTAGGGTCATGTAATATAGGCTGCGGCTGAGTAGCTTAGGGTCTTGCAGTATGGACCAAGGCTGCGCAGATTAGGGTCATGCAGTACGGACCCAGGCTGAGCAGTTTAGCGTCATTGAGTATAGATCGAGGCTGAGAGATTTAGAATCATGCAGTATGGACCTAGCGTGAGAGGTTTAAGGTCATGCAGCATGGACCGAGGATGAACAGTTTATGGTTTAACCGTATGAAACAAGGGCAAGCAGTTTAGGGTCATGAAGTGTGGACTAGGCTAAGCAGTTTCTTTATGCAGTATGGATCGAGACTGAGCAGTTGTGGGTCATGTAGTACGGACCGAGGCTGAGCAGTTTATGATCATGAAGTATGAACTGTGGCTGAGCAGTATATAGTCATGCAGTATGGACCGAGGCAGAGCAGTTTTGGGTCATGTTGTTTGGACCCAGGCTGAGCTGTTTAGGGTCGTACAATATGGACCGAGGCTGAGATGTTTAGGGTCATGCAGTGTGGACTGAGGCAGAGTAGTAAAGGGTCATGCAGTATAGACTGCATGTGTGCAGTTTTGGGTCATGCAGCATTGACCGAGGCTGAGCAGTTTATGGTCATGAAGTATGGACCGCGGCCGAGCAGTTTAGTGTCATGCAGTACAGACCGAGACTGAGCTATTTAGGGTCATGTAATATTGCTCAAGGCTGAACACTTTTGGGTCATGTAGTTTGGACTCAGGCGGAGCTGTTTAGGGCCGTACAGTGTGGACCGAGGCTGAGATGTTTAGGGTCGTGCAGTATGAACCAAGGTAGCGCAGTATAGGGTCATGCATTACGGACTAGGTTTCTGTCGTTTAGGGTCATGCATCGTGGACCGTGGTTGAATGGTTTGGGCTCATGAATTATGGACCGAGGCTGAGCTGTTTAGGGTTATGCAATGGGGACCGAGGCTGAGCAGTTTAGAGTCATGCAGTATGGACCGAGCCAGAGTAGTATAGGGTCACACAGTATGGACTGAGTGTGTACAGTTTAGAGTCTTGCACCATGGACCTAGGCTGAAGAGTTTAGGGCCATGCAGTTTGGAGCGAGGGTGGGCTCTTTAGTGTCATTCAAAAGGGACCGAGGCTGAGCAATTTAGGGTCCTGCAGTATGGACCGAGGCTGAGCAGTTTGGTGTTATGTTGTATGGACTGAGGATGAGAAGTTTAGGGTCAAGCAGTATGTACCGAGGCGGAGCAGTTTAAGGACATGATGAATGGACCATGGCTAAGTCGTTTAGGGTCATAGAGTATGGACCAAGGCTGTGCAGTTTAGTGTCATGCAAATTGGACAGAGGCTGAGACGTTTAAGGTCATGCGGTATGGATGGAGGCTGAGTAGTTTTTGGTCATACAGTATGGATCGAGGTTGAGCTGTCTAGGGTCATGCCGTATGGGAGGAGGCTGAGCAATTTAGGGTCATGCAGTATGGGTAGAGGATGAGCTGTCTAGGGTCATGCCGTATGGGAGGAGGCTGAGCAGTTGAGGGTCATGAAGTATGGACTGAGGCTGTGCAGCATAGGGTCATGCAGTATGGACCGAGATTGAGCAGTTTAAGGTCAAGCAGTATGGATAAAGGCAAAGCAGTTTAGTATTGCTGTATGGAACGAGGCTGATCAGTTTAGCGTAATGCAGAATGGATAGAGGCTGAGCAGTTTAGTTTCATGCGGTATAGACCGTGGCTAAACATTTTGGTGTCGTGCTGTATAGACCAAGGCCGAGCTGTTTAGGGTATTGTAATATAATTCGATGCTAGGCAATTTAGCTTCAAACGGTATGTATAGAGGCTGAGAGGTTTAGGGACATGCAGTATGGACCGAGGTTGAGCAGTTTAGAGTCATGCAGAACTGACTGAAGCTGAGGAATTTAGGGTCATACAAGGCCGACCGAGGCTGAGCAGTTTCGGCTAATGCAGTGTGGGCAGAGAGGTTTATAGTCATGCAGTATGGACCGAGGCCGAGCAGTTTAGGGTCTTGCTGTTTGGACCCAGGGTGAGAAATTTAGGGTAATGCAGCATAGAACGAGGCTGAAAACATTGGGGTCAATCAATATGAACCAAGGGTGAACAGTTTTGCGTCAGGCACTATGGACCGAGGCTGAGCAGTTGAGGGGTCATGCAGTATTTACTAAGGCAGAGTTGTTTAGTGTTAGGCAGTATGGACCGAGGATGAGCAGTTTAGGGTTATGCAGTATGGACCAAGGCTGAGCAGATTAGGGACATGCAGTATGCACTGAGGGAGAGTTATGTAGGGTCATGAATGTATGAACCAAGGCTGAGTACTTTAGGGTCTTGCAGTAGGGACCGAGTCTGAGCAGTTTAGGGTCATGCAGTATGGACCGGGGCTAAGCAGGTTAACGAGGCTGAGCTATTTACTGTAATGTAGTTCAGACTGATGCTGAGCAGTTTGGCATCAAATGGTATGTACTGAGGCTGACAGGTTTAGGGTCATGCATTATGGATCGAGGCAAAGCAGTAAAGAGTCTAGCAGAATGGACCATGACTGAGCAATTTTGGATCATACAGTGTGGGTCGAGGCTGAGCAATTTAGGTTAATGCCGTATGGACCGAGGCTGAGAGGTTTATAGTCATTCAGTATGGATCGAAGCCGAGCAGGTTAAGGTCATGCAGTATGGATCATGGCTGAGAACTTTTAGAGTCATGCATTATGGATTGAGGCTGAGCAATTTAAGGTCTAGAATCATCTACGGTCGCTGAGCTATTTATAGTGATGCAGTATGAAGCGAGCCTGAGTAGTTTAGGGTCACGCAATGCAGACTAGGGGTGAGACATTTAGGGTAACACTGTATAGACTGAGGCTAAGCACTTCAGGGTCATGCGGTGTTAACCGAGGCAGAGCAGTTTAAGGTCATGCAGTATTTACCGAGGCTGAGCAGTGTAGGTGATGAACTAAGGACCGAAGCTGAGCAGTTTTGCATTGTGCATTATGGACCGAGGCTAAGCAGTTTAGGGTCGTGCAGTATGCATAGAGGCTGATATGTTTAGCCATGCAGTATGGACCGAGACGGAGTAGTTTTGGGTCATGCCGAGGGTGTTCAGTTGGGGGTCAAGAAGCATGGACCTAACATGAATTGCTTAAGGTAATGACGTCTGTACCGAGGGTGAGCAGTTTAGGCTCCTGCAGTGTGGACCGAGGTGGAGCAGTTTAAGGTTATGCTGCATGGACCAAGGCTGAAAGGTTTATAGTCATGAAGTATGCAGCAAGGCAGAGAAGTTCATGGGAATGCAGTATGGAATAAGGGGGATACGTTTTGGGTCATGTAGCTTGGACCGCGGTTGAACATTTTAGGGTCTTGTAGTATTGACCGAGGGTGAGTAGTTTAAGGTCATGCCGTATGGACCGAGGCTGAGCAATTGAGGGTCATGCAGTATGGACCGAGGCAGAGCAGTTTACTGTCATACAGTATGGACCGAGGCTTTGCACGTTAACGTCATGCAGTACAAATAGAGGCTGAGCAGTTTACGGTCATGCAGTATGGACCGAGGATGATAAGTTTAGGGTCATTCACTATGGACCGAGGGTGAGTTGTTTAGAGTCATACGGTATGGATCGAGAGTGAGTAGATTAGGGTCGTGCAGTCTGGACCGAGGCTGAGTAGTTTAGAGTCATGCAATATGGACCTAGTGTGAGTCCTTTAGGGTCATGTAGCACGGACCGCGGCTAAGCATTTTAAGGCCATGCAGTATGGACCGGAGCTGAGCAGTTCAATGTCTTGAAATATGGACCAAGGATGAGCAGTTTAGGGTCATGAAGTATGGTTCGAGGCTGAGCAATTTAGCGTCATGCAGTATGGACCGAGGCTGAGCATTATAAGGTCATGCAGTGTGGACCTTCGCTGAGCATCTTAGGGTCATACAGTATCGATCAAGGCTAAGGGGTTTAGGGTCTTACAGTATGGTTAGAGGTTGAGAGGCTTCTGGTCATGCAAAATGGACTGAGACTGAATAGTTTAGGGTCATGAATTATGGATTGAGGCTGAGCAGTTTTAGGGTCATGCAATGCAGACCAAGGGTGAACAGTTTAGGATCATGCAGTATCTACCGAGGCTTAGTATTTTATGGCCATGCAGTACGGAATGAGGCAGAACAGTTTTGGGACATGCAGTATGGACTGAGGCTGAAATGTTTGGGGTCATGCTGTATGGACGGAGACTGAGCAGTTTAAGGTCATGCAGTATGGACTAAGGTTATGATGTTTAGGGTGAAGTAGAATGCACCAAGGCTGAGCAGTTTTGGGTCATGCAGTATAGACTCAGGTGAGCAGTTTAGAGTCATGCAACATTGATTGAGGCTGCACAACTTAGGGTCATGCAGTATGGACCGATGCTGAGTAGCATGGACACAAGCAGAGCAGTTTAGGGTCATGCAGTATGGATCAAGACCGTGCATTTTTAGGGTCAGGCAATGTGGACCGAGCCTGAGCAATTTATGGTCTTGCAACATGGACTGAGCTTAAGCTGTTTACGACCATGCAGTATGAACCGAGGCTGAGCAGTTTAGGGTCATGCGGTATGGATGGAGCAGAAGCAGTCTATGGTTTTGCAGCATAGACTGATCCTGAGAGGTTTATACGCATGTCGTATGGAGCGAGGCATAAAAGTTTAAGGTAATGCAATATGGATCGAGGGCGATAAGTTTAGGGTCATGCAGCCTGGACCGAGGCTGAGTAGTTTAGGGTCGTGCAGTATTGACCAGATGTTTAGGGTCATACGGTACCGATCGAGGCTGAACAGTTGAGGGTCATGCAATTTGGACTTAGGCAGAGCAGTTTAGTGTCATGTTGTATGGAGCCAGGCTGGGTAGTTTAAGGTCATGTAGTAGGGACTAAGGCTGAGCATTTTAGGGTCTTGCAGTATGGACCAAGAGTGAGCATTTTAGGGTCAAATAATATGGACCGAGGGTGGGCAGTTTAGGGTCATACAATATTGACCGAGGCTGAGCAGTTTACAGTAATGCAGTTTGGACCAAGTGTGAGTAGTTTAGGGTCATGCAGCAGGGACCGAGGCTGAGCAGTTTAAGGTCAAGCAGTACGTTTGGGTCATGAAGTATGGACCGAGGCTGAGCAGTTCAGGATCGCGAAGTATGGTTCGAGGCTCAGCAGTTTAGGGTCATGCAGTATGGACCGATACAAAGCACTATAAGGTCATGCAGTATCGACCGTCGCTAACCATTTTAGGGTCATATAGTGTGGATCGAGGCTGAGCAGTTTAGGGTCATGCAGTACGGTTCTCGGCTGAGAGGTTTATGGTCAAGTAGGATGGACCGAGGCTGAACAATTTAGGGTCATGGAATATGGATCGAGGGTGAGCAGTTTTAGGCTGAGCAGTTTTAGGTTGACGTAGTATGGATTGAGGCTGAGAAGTTTACGGTCATGCAGTCTGTACCGAGGCTGAGCCATTTAGGGTGATACAGTGTGGACTAAGGCTGACCAGCTTAGGGTCATGTAGTACAGACCGAGGTTAAGCAGTTTGGGATAATACAGTATCGACCGAGGCTTAGTAGTTTTGAGAGTACGGATCGAGGGGGAACACTTTAAGGTTATGCAATATGGGCCGAGGGTGAAATGTTTAGGGTCATGCAGTAGGTATCGAGACTAAGCGGTTTAAGGTCATGCAGTACGGACCGAGGCCAAGCAGTTTAGGCCGATGCAATATGGACTGAGGCTAACCAGTTTAGGGTTATTCAATATAGACCGAGACTGAGTAGTTTAGGGTCATGTAACATGGACCGCGAGTGCATAGTTTACGGTCTTGCAGTATGGACCGAGGCTGAGCAGTTTAGTGTCATGCAGTATGGATCAAGGATGAGCATTTTTAGGGTGATGCAGCATGGACGGAGGCGGAGCAATATAAGGTTATGCAGTACGGACCATTGTTAAGGATTTTAGGGTCATACGGTACGGATCGAGGCTGAGCTGTTTAGAGTCATGCGGTATGGTTCGAGGCTGAGAGGTTATGGTCAGGCAGTATGGACCGAGTCTGAACAATTTAGAGTCATGCAGTATGGATCGAGGCTGAGAAGTTTTAGTGTGATACCGTATGGATTGAGGCTGAGAAGTTTAAGGTGATGCTATCAGCACCGAGGCTAGGCTATTTGAGGTGATACAGTATGGACCGAGGCTAAGAAGCTTAGGGTCATGTAGTAGAAATCGAGGCCGAGCAGTTTAGGATAATACAGTATCGACCGAGGTTAGTAGTTTTTGGAGTATGGAGCCAGAGGGAACATGTTTGGGTCATGCAGTATGGGCCGAGGGTGAAATGTTTAGGGTCATGCAGTAGGGTCCGAGACCGAGCAACTTAAGGTCATGCAGTATGGACCGAGGCCACGTAGTTTAGGTGATGCAGTATGGACCGAGGCTGACCAGTTTAGGGTCATTCTGTATAGACTGAGACTGAGCAGTTTAGGGTCATGTAACATGGACAACGATTGCGCAGTTTACGGTCTTGCAGTATGGACCGAGGCTGAGCAGTTTAGTGTCAGGCAGTATGGATCAAGGCTGAGCATTTTTAGAGTCATGCAATATGGACCAAGGCTGAGTAATTTAAGGTCTGGCATCATCGACATCGGCTGTGCTATTTAGGGTGTTGCAGTATGAAGCGATGCTGAGTAGTTTAGGGGCATGCAATGCAGACCAGGGGTGAGACATTTAGTGTCACACTGTATGGACCGAGGCTGAGAACTTCAAGGTCATGCAGTACGGACCGAGGCTGAGCAGTTTAAGGTCATGCAGTATTTACCGAGGCTGAGCAGTGTACGGTGATGCACTTTGGACCGAGGCTGAGAAGTTTTGAGTCATGTAAAATGGACCGAGGCTGAGCAGTTTTGGGTCATGCAGTATGGACAGATGCTGAGATATGTAGGGTCAAGCAGTGTGGACCTAGACGGAGCAGTTTTGGGTCATGCCATATGGGCCGAGGGTGTTCAGTTGGGGGTCATGCAGCATGGACCTAAGCTAAATTTTTAAGGTATTGACGTCTGTATCGAGGGTGAGCAGTTTAGGCTCGTACAGTGTAGACCGAGGTTGAGCAGTTTAAGGTTATACTGTATGGATCGAGGCTTAGAGGTTTAAGGGAATGCAGTATGGATTGAGGGACATACGTTTAGGGTCATGCAGCTTGGACCGAGGCTAAACATTTTAGGGTCTTGTAGTATTGCCCGAGGGTCAAGAGTATATAGTCATGCAGTTTGGACCGAGGCTGAGCAATTGAGGGTCATGCAGTATGAACCGAGGCAAAATACTTTAGTGTTATGCAGTATGGACTGAGGCTGCATAGTTCAAGATCATTGAGAATGGACCGAGGCTGAGCCGTTTATGGTCATGCTGTGACTGAGGCTCTGCAGTTTAGGGTCATGCAATATAAACAGAGGTTGAGCAGTTTAGGAGTCATGCAGTATGGACCGAGGTTGATCAGTTTAGGGTCATTCAGTATGGACCGAGGGTGAGTAGTTTAGGGTCATACAGTATGGATCGAGGGTGTGCAGTTTACGTGCAGTCTGGCTCGGGGCTAAGTAGTTTAGGGTCAGGCAGTATGGACTTTGTGTGAGCCGTTTAAAGTCATGCAGCATGGACCGAGGCGAAACAGTTTGGGGACATGCAGTATGGACCGAGGTTGAAATGTTTAGGGTCATGCAGTATGGACAGAGACTGAGCAGTTTAAGGTCATGAAGTATGGGCTGAGGCTAAGATGTTTAGGTTCAGGAACAATGCATCGAGGTTCGGCAGTTCTAGGTCATGCAGTATAGACCCAGGCTAAGCAATTTAGGGTCATGCAATATGGGTCGAGGCTGCGCAACTTAGGGTCATGCAGTATGGATCGATTCCGAGCAGTTAAGGGTCTTGCAGCACGGACACAGGCTGAGTAGTTTTGGGTCTTGCAGTATGGATCAAGGCTGAGCTGTTTTGGGGCATGAAATGTGGAAGGAACCTGGGCAATTTAAGGTCTTACATCATGGACCGAGGCTAAGATGTTTAGGGTCATGCAATATGGACTGAGGCTGAGCAGTTGAGGGTCATGTAGTATGGACCGAGGAAGAGCAGTTTAGTGTCATAAAGTATGGACCGAGGCTACGTAGTTTTAGGTCATTGAGTATGGACCGAGGTTGAGCAGTTTAAGGTCATGCAGTAAGGACCGAGGCTTTGCAGTTTACGGTCATGTAATATAAACAAAGGCTGAGTAGTTTAGGGTCATGCTGTATGGACCGGGGCTGACCAATTTAGGGTAATACAGTATGGATCAAGGGTGAGCCGTTTAGGGTCATACAGTATGGACCGAGGGTGAGCAGTTTAGGGTCGTGCTGTCCGGACCGAGGCTGAGTTGTTTAGGGTCATCCAATATGGACCTAGTGTGAGCGGTTTAGGGTCATGCAGCACGGACCGAGGCTGAGCAGGTTAAGAGGATGCAGTATGGACCGAGGCTGAGCTGTTCAGGGTCATGAAATGTAGACCAAGGCTGAGCATTTTAGGGTCATGAAGTATGGTTCGAAGTCGAGCCGTTTAGGGTCATGCACAATGGATCAAGCCTTAGCATTTTTAGGGTCATGCAATATGGACCGAGGATGAGCAATTTAAGGTCATGCATCCTAGACCGAGGCTGAGCTGCTTTGGGTCATGCAGTATGAACTGAGGCTGAGTAGTTTACGAACATGTAGTATAGACCTGGGGTGAGAAGTTTAGGATAATGCAGTATGGACCGAGGATGCGCACTTTAGGGTCATGTAGTAAGGACCGAGGCAGAGAAGTTTAAGGTCATGCACAATGGACCGAGGCTGAGCAGTTTAGGGTGATGCACTGTGGACCGAGGTTGAGCAGTTTTGGTTCATGCTATGCTGTTGATTGTCAGGCAGTATGGACCGAAGCTAAACGGTTTAAGTTCATGGTGTAGAGATCGAGGGTGAGCGATTTAGGGTCTTGCAGTATGGACCGAGATGGAGCAAATTAAGGCTACGCAGTATGGACCGAGGCTGAGAGGTTCATAGTCCGACAGTACGGAGTGAGGACTAGAAGTTTTTCGTAATGCAGTATGGATCGCGGGTGATAAGTTTTGGGTCATGCAGCATGGACCGAGGCTAAACAGTTTAGGTTTGTGTAGTATTGACCGAGGGTGAGCAATTTAGGGTCATGCAGTATGGACAGAAGCTGAGCAGTTGAGTGCCATGCAGTATGGATCGAGGCGGAGCAGTTTAATGTCATGCAGTATGAACCGAGGCTGAGTAGTTTAAGGTCATGTTTTTTAGACCAAGGCTGAGCAGTTTAGGGTCATGCAGTATGGACCGAGGCATTGCAGTTGAGGGTCATGCATTATAAACGAAGACTGAGCAGTTTTGAGTCATGCAGTGTTGACCAAGGCAGAGCAGTTTTGGGTCATGCAGAATGGAACAAGGCTGAGCACTTTATCATCATACAGTCTTGGCTGAGGCTGAGATGTTTAGGGTCATGCAGTATGGACCGAGGCTGAGCAGTATAGGGTCATGTAGTGTGGACTGAGTATGAGGAGTTTAGGGTCATACAGTATGGACCAAGGCAGAGCAATTTAAGGTCATGAAATATGGATCAGGGCTGAGCATTTTTAGGGTCATACGCTATGGAGCGACACTAAGCAATTTAAGGTCATGCATCATGGACCGAGGCTGAGCAGTTTAGGGTCATGCAGTATGAACCGAGGCTGAGTAGTTTAGGGTCATGCAATATAGACCTAGGGTGAGAAGTTTAGAGTCATGTAGTATGGACCGAGGCTGAGTACTTCAGGGCCATGCAATATGAATCGAGGCTGAGCAATTTAAGGTCATTTAGTATGGACCAAGGCTGAGCAGTTTAGGGTCATGCACTACGGACAGAGGGTGAGATGCTTTGGGTCATGCAGTATGGTCTGAGGATGAGCAGTTTAGGGTCATGCAGTATGGATTGAGGCTGAAATGTTTAGGGTCATGTAGTATGGACTAAGACAGTGCAGTTTAGGGTCATGCAGTATCGACTGAGGGTGAGCAGTTGAAGATCGTGCGGCATGGACTGAATTTGAACAGTTTAGGGTCATGCAGTCTGGATCGAGGGTGAGCAGTTTAGGGTCATACAGCATGGACTGAGGCAGAGCAGTCTAAGGTTATGCTATATGGCTTTAGGTTCAGAGGATTATAGTCATGTAGCATGGAGAGAGGCAGAAAAGTTTAAGGAAACGCAGTATGGATCGAGGTTGATAAGTTTTGAGTCATGTAGCTTGGGCCGAGGCTGAACAGTCTAGGGTCATGCAGTATTGGCTGAGGGTGCATAGTTTAGGGTCATGCGGTACAGACCAAGGCTGAGCAGTGGAGTGTCATGTAGTATGGACCGAGGTGGAGCAATTTAGTTTCATGCAGTATGGACCGATGCTGAGTAGTTTTTGGTCATGTAATATGGACCGAGACTGAGCAATTTTGGGTCATGCATAATGGACCGAGGCTTTGCAGTTTAGGGTCATGCAGTAGAAACTGAGGCGAAACAGTTTAGGGTCATGTAGTTTGGACCGAGGTTGAACAGTTTTAAGTCATGCAGTAAAAATCGAGGGTGAGTAGTTAACGGTCATACAGTTGGGATCGAGGGTGGGCAGTTTAGGGTCATACAGTATTGACCGACACTAAGCAGCTTAGGTTCACGCAGTATGGACCAAGTTTGAAGAGTTTAGCATCATGCAGTATAGACCGAGGCTGAGCAGTTTATGGTCATGCAGTACGGACCGTGGCTTAGCAGTTTAGGGTCATGAAGTATTTACCTAAGCTGAGCAGTTCAGGTTCATGCAGTATGGTTCGAGGCTAAGCAGTTTAGGGTCATGCAGTATGGACCGAGGCTGAGCACTATAAGGTCATGCAATAAGGTCCGTCACTGAGCATTTTAGGGGCATACAGTCCGGATCGAGGTTGAGCAGTTTAGGGTCATGTAGTACGGTTCGAGGCAGAGAAGTTTAGGGTCATGCAGTATGGACCAAGGTTGAACTGACAAGGGTCATGCTGTATGGATCGAGGGTGAGCAGCTTTGGGTCATGCAGTACAGACCGAGGTTGAGCAGTTTTAGATCTTGCAGTATCGACCGAGGCTTAGTAGTTTAAAGTCATGCAGTATGGACCGAGGTGGAACATTTTAAGGTCATGTAGTATGGACCGAGGGGGAAACGTTTAGAGTCATGCAGTACGGTCCGGGACTGAGCAGTTTAACGTCATGCAGTATGCACCGAGGCTAAGCTGTTTAGGGTGATGCAGTACGCACTAAGGTTGAGCAGTTTTGGGTAATGCAGTATTGACCAAAGCTGAGCAATTTAGGGTCAGGCAGTATGGACCCAGGCTGAGCAGTTTAGGGTCATGCTGTTTGGATCAAGGCTGAGCATTTTTAAGGTCATGCAATATCGACGGAGGGTGAGCATATTAAGTTCTTGCATCATGGATCGCGGCTGAGCTGTTTAGGGTACTGCAGTATGAGCCAAGGCTTGGTTGTTTAGGTCATGCAGTATAGACCTGGAGTGAGAAGTTCAGGGTCATGCAGTATAGACCGAGACTGAGGACTTTAGAGTCATCCACTATGGACCAAGGCTGAGCGGTTTAAGGTCATGCAGTATGGCCGAGGCTGAGCAGTTTAGGATGAGGTACTATAGACCGAGGCTGAGCTATTTTGGGTCGTGCAATATGGATCGAGGCTGAACAGTTTAGGGTCATGTAGTATGGACAGAGGCTGAGATGTTTAGGGTCACGAAGTATGAACCGATACATAGCAGTTTAGGGTCATGCTGTATAGACCGAGGGTGTGCTGTTGAGGGTCATGCAGCATGATTGAGGCCGAACAGTTTAGGGTCATGCTGTCGGGATCGAGGGTGAGGAGTTTAGGGTCATGCAGTATGGACTGAGGGGGAGCAGTATTGGTTTTAATGTATGGACTGAGAATGAGAGGTTTATAGTCATGCAGTATCGAGCAAAGCATAGAAGTTTTATAGTAATGCAGTATTGACCGAGGGTGAGTAGTTTAGAGTCATGCAGTATGGACCGAGGCCGGGCAGTTGTGGGTGATGCAGTATGGACTGGGGGGAGCAGTTTAATGTCATGCAATATGGACCGAGGCTGAGTTAGTTAAGGTCATGTAGTATTGATCTAGACTGAGCAGTTTAGTGTCATGCAGTATGGACCGAGGCTTTGCAGTTTAGGGTCATGCAGTATAAACAAAGACTGAGTAGTTTAGGGTCATGTAGAATGGACCATGGCGAAGCAGTTTTGGGTTATGCAGTATGGAAAAAGGTTGAGGAGTTTATCAGCCGAGGCTGAGATGTTTAGCATCACGCAGTATAGGGTCATGCAGTATTGACCTAGTGTGACCAGTGTAGGGGCATGCAGTATGGACCGAAGTCGAGTAGGGATCAAGAGTGAGCATTTTTAGGGTCATGCAATATGGACCGTGGCTAAGCATTTTAAAGTCTTGCATCATGGACTGAGGCGGAGTAGTTTAAGGTAACACAATATGAACAGAGGCTGAGTAGCTTACGGTCATGCAGTATAGACGTGGGGTGAGAAGTATAGGTCTTACAGTATGGACTAAGGTTGAGCACTTTAGGGTCATGTAGTATGGACTGAGGTTGAGCAGTTTAAGGTCATTTAGTATGGACCGAGGCTGAGCAATTAATGGTGATGCACTATGGACCGAGGATGAGCAGTTTTGGGTCATGCAGTATGAACAGAGGTTTTGCAGTTTAGGGTCATGCCGTATGGACGGAGGTTGAGATGTTTAGGGTCATGCAGTACGAACCGAGACAGAGCTGTTTTGGGTCATGCAGTATAGACCGAGGGTAAGCAGTTGAGGGTCATGCAACATGGATCGAAGCTGAACAATTTAGTGTCATGCTATCGGGATTGATGGTGAGCAGTTTAGGGTCATGCAGTATGGACCGAAGCGAAGAAGTCTAAGGTTATGCAGTATGGACCGTGGCTGAGAGAATTATAGTCATGCAGTATAGAGCGAGCCAAAGAAGTTCAAAGTAGCGCAGTATGGATCGAGGTTGATATGTTTAGGGTTATGCCGCATGGATCGAGGATGAGTAGTTTACGGTCGAGCAGTTCGGACCATGGCTCAGCAGTTGAGGGTCATGCAATATTGACCACAGTGGAGCAGTTTAGTGTCATGTAGGATGGACTGCGGCTAAGCAGTTTAAGCTCATGTGGTTGGGACCGAGGCTGAGCAGATAAAGGCCATGAAGTACAGATCGAGGCTATGCAGTGTAGGGTCATGCAGTATAAACAGAGGCTGAGCAGTCTAGGGTCATGCAGTATGGACCGAGGCTAAACAGTTTAGGGTCATGGAGTATGGCCTACGGGTGAGCAGTTTAGGGTCATATAGTATGGAACGAGGGTGGGGAGTTTAGGGTCATGCAGTATGAACCAAGGCTGAGTAGCTTAGGATCATGCAAAATGGACCGAGTGTGCACAGCTTAGGGTCATGCAGCATGGACCAAGGCTGAGCATTTTAAGGTCATGCGGTACGAACCGTGGCAGAGCCGTATAAGGTCATGAAGTATGGATCTAGGCTGAGCAGTTTACGGTCATGAAGTTTGGTTCGAGGCTAAGCAGTTAAGAGTCATGCAGTATGGACCGAGGCTGAGCAGTATAAGGTCATGCATTGTGAACCGTCGTTGAGCATTTTAGGATCATACAGTACAGATCGAGGCTGAGGAGTTTAGGGTCATGCAGTACGGTTCGAGGCTAAGAGGTTTACTGTCATGCAGTACGGATCAAGGCTGAAACGTTTAAGGTCACGCGATATGGATCGAGGATGAGCAGTTTTAAGGTCACGAAGTACAAACCATGGCGAAGCAGTTTAGGATCATGCAATATAGATCAAGGCTTAATAGTTTAGGGTCTTGCAGTATGGACCGAGGCGGAATAGTTTATGGCCATGTAGTATGGATCGAGGCTGAGCAGTTTAGGGTCATGCAAAATGGATTAAGGCTAGGCATCTTTAAGGTCAGGCAATATGTACCAAGGCTGAACAATATAAAGTCTTCCATCAAGGACCGAGGCTGAGCAGTTTAGGGTCATCCAGTATGAACCTAGGCCAGGTTACTTAGGGGCATGCAGTATAGACCTGGGGTGAAAAGTTTAGGGTCATGTAGTATGGACTAAGGCTGTGCACTTTAGGGTCATGCAGTATGGACCGAGGCTGTGCAGTTTTCTCTCATGCAGTATAGACCGAGGCTGAATAGTTTAGGTTCATGCACCCGGGACAGAGGCCGATATGTTTAAGGTCATGCAGTATGGACTGAGATAAAGCAGTTTAGGGTCATCCAATAAGGATCGAGGGTGAACAGTTGAGGATCATGCAGCATGGACTGAGGCTGAATAGTTTAGAGTCATGCCGTCTGAATCGAGGGTGAGCAGTTTAGGGTCATGCAGTATGGATCGAGGCGGAGCATTCTAAGGGTATGTAGCAAGGAACGAGGCAGAGAGGTTTATCGTCATGCAGTAGGGAGAGAGGCATAGATGTTTAAGGCAATGAGGTATGGATCAAGGGTGATACGTTTAGGGTCATACAGCATGGACCGACGCTGAAACGTTTAGGGTCATGCAGTA
>NW_006496520.1:566492-582044 GCF_000471905.2 Amborella trichopoda | reverse complement strand
TTTAGTGTCATGCGGTATGGATCGAGGCTGAGAAGTTGAAGGTCATGTAGTATGGACCGAGGCCGAGCAGTTTAGGGTCATGCAGTACGGACCGAAGCTTTGCAGTTTAGGGTCATGCAATGTGAATTGAGGCTGAGCAATTTAGGTCATGCAGTATGTACTAAGAGTGAACGATTTGGGGTCATACAGTTTGCACCGAGGGTGGGCAGTTTTGAGTCAAACTATATGGACGTTAGTGAGCAGTTTAAGGTCATGCAGTGCGGATCGCGTGTGAGTAGTTTAGGGTCATGCAGCATGGACCGAGGCTGAGTAGTTTAAGGTCATGCAATACAGACCGTGGCTGAGCAGTTTATGGTCACGAAGTATGAACCAAGTTTGAGTTGTTCAGGGTCATGAAGTATGGTTCGAGGCTGCTCAGTTTTGGGTCATGCAGTATGGACTGAGGCTGAGCACTATAAGGTCATGCAGTATGGACAGTAGCTGAGCATTTTATTGTCATACAGTACAGATCGAGGCGGAGCCGTTTAGGGTCATGAAGTATGGTTAAAGTTTGAGAGGTTTAGGGTCATGCAGTATGGAGCGAGGGTGAGCAGTTTAGGGTTCTGTGGTATGGACCGAGGAGGAGCAGTTTGGTGTCATGCAGTATGGACCGAGGCTGAGTAGTTTAAGGTCACGTAGTAAGGACTGAGGCTGAGCAGTATAGGGTCATGCAGTATGGACTGAGGTTTTGCAGTTTACGGTTATGAAATTTGAATAGAGGGTGAGTAGTTTAGGGTCATGCAGTATGAGCCGAGGTTGAGCAGTTTAGGGTCATGCAGTATGGACTAAGGGTGAGCAGTTT
The DNA here is from genome assembly GCF_000471905.2 of Amborella trichopoda. Next base: position 581,203 of record NW_006496520.1, on the reverse strand, counting down.
AGGATCGTATAGTATTGACCAAGGGTGAGTGGTTTAGGGTCATGTCGTATGGACTGAGGCTGAGCAGTTGACGGTCATGTAGTATGAACCGAGGTTGAGCAGTTTAGGGTGATGCACTATACACTGAGGCTGAGCAGTTTTGGGTTATGCAGTATGGGCCGAGGCTGGACAGTTTAGGGTCATGCTGTATGGACAGCGGCTGAGATATTTAAGGCCATGAAGTATAGTCCAAGACAGAGGAGTTGAGGGTCAAGCAGTATGGACCGAGGGGGTGAACAGTTGAGGGTCATGCAGCATGGACCGTGGCTTAGAGGTTTATAGTCATGCAATATGGAGCGAGGCATAGAAGTTTAAGGTAATGATGTATGGATCGAGGGCGATAAGGTTAGGGTCATGCAGCATGGATCGAGGCTGAGCAATTTAGGGTCGTGCAGTATTGATCGAGAGCGACCAGTTTTGGGTCATGCGGTACGGATCAGAGCTGAGGAGTTGAGGGTCATGTAGTATGGATCGAGGCAGAGCCGTTTAGTGTCATGCAGTATGGATCGAGGTTGAGTTGCTTAAGGTCATGTAGTATGGATCGAGGCTGAGCAGTTTAGGGTCTTTCAGTATGGACCGAGGCTTTCCAGTTTAGGGTCATGCAATACAAACAAAGGATGAGAGGTTTAGGGTCACGAATATGGATTGAGGCTGAGCAGTTTAAGGTCAAGCAGTATGGATGGAGCCGGAGCAGTCTAAGGTTATGCAGCATAGACTGAGCCTGAGGGGTTTATAAGCATGCCTTATGGAGCGAGGCATAGAAGTTTAAGGTAATGCAGTATGGATTGAGGGCAATAAGTTTAAGGTCATGCTGCATGGACCGAGGATAAAAAGTTAAGGATCGTGCAGTATTGACCAGATGTTTAGGGTCATGCATTTTGGACAGAGGCAAAGTAGTTTAGTGTCATGCAGTATGGACCGTGGCTGACTAGTTTAAGGTCATGAAGCAAGGATTGAGGCTGACCAGTTTAAGGTCATGCAGTACGAACCGTGATTGAGATGTTTTGGGACATGAAGTTTGGACCGAGGCTGAGCAGTGCAGAATCGCGAAGGATGGTTCGAGGCTGAGGAGTTTAGGGTCATGCAGTATGGACCAAGGCGGAGCACTAAAAGGTCATGTAGTATGGACCGTCACTAAGCATTTTAGGGTCATACAGTACGGATCGAGGCTGAGCAGTTTAGGGTCATGCAGTACTGTTCGAGGCTGAGTGGTTTATGGTCATGCCGTATGGCCCGAGGCTGAATAATTTAGGGTCATGCAGTATGGATTGTGGCTGAGCAGTTTTAGCGTGATGCACTATGGAATGAGGCTGAGAAGTTTATGGTCATGCAGTCTATACAGAGGCTGAGCCATTTAGGGTGATACAGTATGGACCGAGGCTGAGCATCTTTGGGTCATGTAATACAGACCGAGGCTGAGCAGTTTAGGATAATACAGTATTGATCAAGGCTTTGTAGTCATGCAGTATGGATCGACGGGGAACATTTTAGGGTCATGCAGCATAGGCCGAGGGTGAAAAGTTTAGGGTCATGCAGTAGGGACCGAAACTGAGCAGTTTAAGGTCACGCAGTATGGACCGAGGCTAAGCAGTATAGAGTGATGCAGTATGGACCGAGGCTGACGAGTTTAGGGTCATTCAGTATAGACTGAGACAGACCAATTTAGGGTCATGTAACATGGACCGCGACAGCACAGTTTACGGTCTTGCAGTATGGAAAGAGGCTGAGCAATTTAGTGTCATGCAGTAAGGATCAAGGCTAAGTATTTTTAAGGTCATGCAATATGGACTGAGGCTGAGCAATTTAAGGTCTGGCATCATCTACCGTGGCTGAGCTATTTACGGTCATGTATGAAGAGAGGCTGAGTAGTTTAGGGTCACTCAATGCAGACCTGAGGTGAGACATTTAGGGTCACACTGTAGGGACTGAGGCTGCACACTTCAGAGTCATGCTGTATTGACCGAGGCAGAGCAGTTTAAGGTCATACAGTATTTACCGAGGCTGAGCAGTGTAGGGTGATGCACTGTGGATAGAGGCTGAGCAATTTTGTATTATGCAATATGGACCGAGGTTGAGCAGTTTAGGGTCGTACAGTATGGACAGAGGCTGAGATGTTTAGCCACACAGTATAGACCGAGACGGAGTAGTTTTGGGTCATGCCAAGGGTGTTCAATTAAGGGTCAAGAAGCATGGACCTAAGATGAATTGTTTAAGGTAATGATGTCTATATCGAGGGTGAGCAGTTTAGGCTCATGCAGTGTGGACCGAGGTGGAGCAGTTTAAGGTTATGTTGTATGGACCGAGGTTGAGAGGTTTAGAGTCATGCAGTATGGAGAAGGCAGAGAAGTTCAAGGGAATGTAGTATGGAATGAGGGGGATACATTTTGGGTCATGCAGCTTGGACCGAGGCTGAACATTTTAAGGTCTTGTAGTATTGATCGAGGGTGAGCAGTTTAAGGTCATGCAGTATAGACCGAGGCTGAGCAGTTGAGGGTCATGCAGTACGGACCGAGGCAGAGCAGTTTAGTGTCATGCAGTATGGGCCGAGGCTGTGTTGTTTAAGATCATGGAGTATGGAAAGGTCATGCAGTATGGACTGAGGCTTTGTACTTTAGGGTCATGCAGTATAAACAAAGGCTGAGCAGTTTACGTTCATGCAGTATGGACCGAGGCTGATCAGTTTAGGATCCTTCAGTATGGACCAAGGGTGAGTAGTTTAAGGTCATACAGTATGGATCAAGGGTTAGTAGTTTAGGGTTGTGCAGTCTGCGCCGTGGCTGAGTAGTTTAGGGCAATATGGACCTAGTGTGAGCCGTTTAGGGTCATGCAGCACGGACTGAGGCTAAGTAGTTTAAGGTCATGCCGTATGGACAGGAGCTGAGCATATTAAGTTCTTGAAATATGTGCCAAGGCTGAGCTGTTTAGTGTCATGAAGTATGGTTCGAGGCTGAGCACTTTAGCGTCAAGCAGTATGGACCGAGGGTGAGCACAATAAGGTCATGCATGTGGACCTTCACTGAGCATCTTAGAGTCATACAGTATGGATCGAGGCTGAGGGGTTTAGGGTCTTGCAGTCTGGTTAGAGGCTGAGAGGCTTATGGTCATCCAGTATGAACTGCGACTGAACAGTTTAGGGTCATGCGTTATGGATTGAGGCTGAGTAGTTTTAAGGTCATGCAGTGCATACCAAGGCTAAACAGTTTAGGATCATTCAGTATCTACCGAGGCTTAGTATTTTTGGGCCACGCAGTACGGAACAAGGTATAGCAGTTTTGGGACATGCAGTATGGACCAAGGCTGAAATGTTTAAGGTCATGCAGTATGGACGGAGACTGAGCAGTTTAAGGTCATGCAGTATGGACTAAGGCTAAGATGTTTAGGGTGAAGCAGAGTGCACCGAGGCTAAGCAGTTTTGGATGATGCAGTATAAACCCAGGCTGAGCAGTTTAAGGTCATGCAATATGGACCGAGGCTACGCAACTTAGGGTCATGCAGTATGGACCGATGTTGAGTTGTTAAGGGTCAGGCAGCATGGACACAAGTAGAGCAGTTTAGGGTCATGCAGTATGGATCAAGGCAGAGCATTTTTTGGGTCATGCAATGTGGACCGAGCCTGAGCAACTTAAGGTCTTGCAACATGGATCGAGCCTAAGCTGTTAGGGCCATGCAGTATGGACAGCGGCTAAGCAGTTTAGGGTCAGGTGGTATGGATGGAGCATGAGCAATCTATGGTTATATAGCATAGACAGAGCCTGAGAGGTTTATACGCATGTCGCATGGAGCGAGGCATAGAAGTTTAAGGTAATGCAAGATGGATCGAGGGCGATAAGTTTAGGGTCATGCCGCTTGGACCGAGGCTGAACAGTTTAGGGTCGTGTAGTACTGACCAGATGTTTAAGCTCATACGGTACCAACCGAGGCTGAGCAGTTGAGGGTCATGCAATTTGGACCGAGGTAGAGCAGTTTAGTGTCATGCAGTATGGACCGAGGCTGGATAGTTTAAGGTCATGTATTATGAACCGAGGCAGAGTATTTTAGGGTCGTGCAGTATGGACCGAGGGTGAGCATTTTGGGGTCAAACAATACGGACCGAGGGTGCACAGTTTAGGGTCATACAGTATTGACCGAGGCTGAGCAGTTTACGGTAATGCAGTATGGACTAAGTGTGATTAGTTTAGGGTCATGCAGTAGAGACCGAGGCTGAGCAGTTTATAGTCATGGAGTACGGACCGTGATTGAGCAGTTTTGGGTCAGGAAGTATGGACCGAGGCTGAGCACTATAAGGTCATGTAGTACAGACCGCCGCTAAGCATTTTAGCGTCATACAGTACGAAACGAGGCTGAGCAGTTTAGGGTCATGCAGTACAGTTCGAGGCTGAGAGGTTTATGATCATACAGTATGGACCGAGGCTGAACAATTTAGGGTCATGCAATATGGATCGATGCTGAGCAGTTTTACGGTGATGCAGTATAGATTGAGGCTGAGAAGTTTAGGGTGATACAGTGTGGAGCGAGGCTGAGCAGCGTAGGGTCATGTAGGACAGACCTAGGCTGAGCAGTTTTGGATAATACAGTATCGACCGAGGCTTAGCAGTTTTGAGAGTATGGATCGAGGGGGAACATTTAAGGTCATGCATTATGGGACGAGGGTGAAACGTTTAGGGTCATGCAGTAGGTACCGAGACTGAGCAGTTTAAGGTCATGCAGTATGGACCGAGGCCAAGCAGTTTAGAGTGATGCAGTATGGACTGAGGCTGACCAGTTTAGGGTTATTCAGTACAGACCGAGACGGAGCAGTTTAGGGTCTTGTAACATGGACCGCAACTGTGCGGTTTACGGTCTTACAGAAAGGACCGAAGCTGAGCAGTTAGTGTCATGCAGTATGGATCAGGGCTGAGTAGTTTTAGGGTCATGCAGTATGGATGGAGGCGGACCACTTTAAGGTCATGCAGTATGGACCGTTGCTGAGCATTTTAGGGTCATACAGTACGGATCGAACCTGAACAGTTTAGGGTCATGCAGTACGGTTCGAGGCTGAGAAGTTTATGGTAAGGCAGTATGGACCGAGTCTGAACAATTTAGGGTCATGCAATATGGATCGAGGCTGAGCAGTTTTAGCGTGATGCAGTATGGATTGAGGCTGAGAAGTTTAAGGTCATGCTGTCTGTACCGAGGCTGAGCTATTTAGGGTGATACAGTATGTACAGAGGCTGAGCTGCTAAGGGTAATGTAGTAGAAACCAAGGCTGAGCAGTTTAGGATAATACAGTATCGATTGAGGCTTAGTAGTTTTTAGAGTATGGAGTCAGGGGGAACATTTTTGGGTCATGCAGTATGGGTCGAGGGTGAAAATTTTAGGGTCAGACAGTAGGGACCGAGACTAAGCAGCTTAAGGTCATGCGGTATGGATCGAGGCCAAGTCGTTTAGGATGATGCAGTTTGGCCCGAGGATGACCAGTTTAGGGTCATTCAGTATAGACCGAGACTGCACAAGTTAGGGTCATGTAACATGGACCACGATTGCGCAGTTTACTCTCTTGCAGTATGGACCAAGGCTGAGTAGTTTAGTGTCATGCAGTGTGGATCAAGGCTGAGCATTTTTAGGGTCATGCAATATGTTACGAGGCTGAGCAATTTAAGGTCAGGCATCATCGAACGCAACTGTGCTATGTAGGCTCATGCAGTATGAAGCGATGCTGAGTAGTTTAGGGTCACACAATGCAGACCAGGGGTGAGACATTTAATGTCACACTGTATGGACCGAGGCTGAGCACTTCAGGGTCATGCCCTACGGACCGAGGCTGAGGAGTTTAAGGTCATGCAGTATTTACAGAGGCTAAGTAGTGTATGGTGATGCACTATGGACCGAGGCTAAGAAGTTTTGAGTCATGTAATATGGACTGAGGCTGAGCAGTTTAGGGTCATGCAGTATGGACAAAGGCTGAGATGTTTCGGGTCATGCAGTATGGACCGACACGGAGTAGTTTTGGGTCATGCCATATGGACCAAGGGTGTTCAGTTGAGGGTCATGCAACATGGACCTGAGCTGAAATGTTTAAGGTAATGACGTTTGTATCGAGGGTGAGCAGTTTAGGCTCATGCAGTGTGGACCGTGGTGGAGCAGTTTAAGGTTATCCTATATTGATCGAGGCTGAAAAGCTTCAGGGAATGCAGTATGGAATGAGGGGGATACGTTTAGGGTCATGCAGCTTGGACCGAGGGTGAACAATTTAGGGTCTTGTAGTATTAACCAAGGGTGAGCCGCTTAAGGTCTTGCAGTATGGACCGAGGCTGAGCAGTTGAGGGTCATGCATTATGGACCGAGGTAGAGCAGTTTAGTGTCATGCAGTAGGGACCGAGGCTGCATAGTTTAAGATCATGAAGATTGGACTGAAGCTGAGTCGTTTAAGGTCATGTAGTATGGACCGAGGATTTCGAGTTTAGGGTCATGCAGTATAAACAGAGACTAGGCAGTTTGGGGGTCATGCAGTATGGACCGAGGTTGATCAGTTTAGGGTCATTCAGTATGGACCGAGGGTGAGTAGTTTAGGGTCATACAGTATGGATCGAGGGTGAGAAGTTTAGGGTCATGCAGTTTGGACCGAGGCTGAGTAGTCATGCAGTATGGACCTAGTGTGAGCCGTTGAGGGTCATGCAGCACGGACCGAGGGTAAGCAGTTTAAGGTCATGCAGTACGGACCAAAGCTGAGCAATTCAGGGTCTTGAAATATGGACCATGGCTGAGCAATTTAATGCAGTAACGACCCAGGCTTAGTATTTTAGCACCATGCAGTATGAACTTATGCGAAACAGTTTTGGGACTTGCAGTATCGACCGAGGCTGAAATGTTTAGGGTCATGCAATATGGGCAGAGACTCAGCAGTTTAAGGTCATGCAGTATGGACTGAGGCTAAGATGGTTAGGGTCAGGAAGAATGCACCGAGGTTGAGCAGTTCTGGGTCATGCAGTATATACCCAGGCTAAGCAGTTTAGGGTCATGCAATATGGACCGAGGCTATGCAACTTAGGGCCATCCTGTATGGACCGATGCGGAGCAGTTGAGGGTCATGCAGCACGGACATAGGCCGAGCTATTTAGGGTCATGCAGTATGGATCAAGGATGAGCTTTTTTGGGTCATGCAATGTGGACCGAGCCTGAGCAATTTAAGGTCTTACATCATGAACCGAGGCTAAGATTTTTAGGGTCATGCAGTATGAACTAAGGCTGAGCAGTTGAGGGTCATGCAGTATGGACCAAGGAAGAGAAATTTAGCATCATGCAGTGTGGACCAATTCTACGTAGTATAAGGTCATGGAGTATAGACCGAGGCTGAGCAGTTTAAGGTCATGCAGTATGGACCTAGGCTTTGTGGTTTAAGGTCATGCAATATAAACAAAGGCTGAGTAGTTTAGGGTCATGCTGTAGGGACCGGGGCTAAGCAGTTTAGGGTCATACAGTATAGATCGAGGGTGAGCAGTTTAGAGTCATACAGTATGGACCGATGGTGAGCAGTTTAGGGTCGTGCGGTCCGGACCGAGGCTGAGTTGTTTAGGGTCATGCAATATGGACCTAGTGTGAGAGGTTTAGGGTCATGCAGCACGGACCGAGGCTGAGCTGTTTTAGGTGATGCAGTATGGACCGAGGCTGAGCTGTTTAGGGTCATGAAATATAGACCAAGGCTGAGCAGTTTAGGGTCATGAAGTTTCGTTCGAGGCCGAGACGTTTAGGGTCACGCGGGATGGATCAAGGCTAAGCATTTTTAGGGTCATGCAATGTGGACCAAGGCTAAGCAATTTTAGGTCATGCATCATGGACTGAGGCTGAGCTGCTCAGGGTCATGCAGTATGAACCGAGGCTGAGTAGTTTACGGTCATGCAGTATAGACTTGGGGTTAGAAGTTTAGGATACTGCAGTATGGATCGAGGATGAGCACGTTAGGGTCAAGTAGTAAGGACCGAAGCAGAGCAGTTTAAGGTCATGCACAATGGACCGAGGCCGAGTAGTTTAGGGTGATGCACTGTGGACCGAGATTGAGCGGTTTTGGGTCATGCAGTGTAGTTGATGGTCATGCAGTATAGAGCGAGGCTAAACAGTTTAAGCTCATGCAGTAGGGATCGACGGTGAGCGGTTTAGGGTCATGCAGTATGAGGAGTTTAGGGTCATGCAGTATGGACCAAGGCTGAGCTGTTTAAGGTCATGCAGTATGGATCAAAGGCTGCGCATTTTTAGGGTCATGCGCAACGGAGCAATTTAAGGTCATGCATCATGGACCGAGGTTGAGCAGTTTAGGGTCATGCAGTATGAACCGAGGCTTAGTAGCTTAGGGTCATGCAATATAGACCTGGGGTGAGAAGTTCAGAGTCATGCAGTATCGACCAAGGCTGAGTACTTTAGGGCCATGCAATATGAACCAAGGCTGAGTAGTTTAAGGTCACTTAGTATGGACCGAGGCTGAGCAGTTTAAGGTTATGCACTATGGACAGAGGGTGAGCAGTTTTGGTTCATGCGGTATGGACTGAGGCTGAGCAGTTTAGGGTCATGCAGTATGGACTAAGGCTGAAATGTTTAGGGTCATGCAATATGGACCAAGATAGAGCAGTTTAGGGTCATGCAGTATCGACTGAGGGTGAGCAGTTGAAGGTCATGCAGCACGGACCGAATTTGAAGAGTTTAGGGTCATGGGGTCTAGATCATTGGTGAGCAAGTTAGGGTCATGCGGTCTGAATCGAGGGTGAGCAAGTTAGGGTCATGCAGCATGGACCGAGGCAGAGCAATCTAAGGGTATGCTATATGGCTCGAGGCCCAGAGGATTATAGTCATGTAGTATGGAGCAAGGCAGAGAAGTTTAAGGTAATGCAGTATGGATCGAGGTTGATAGGTTTAGGGACATGCAGCTTGGGCCGAGGCTGAACAGTTTAGGGCCATGCAGTATTGACTGAGGATGCGCAGTTTAGGATCATGCAATACAGACCGAGGCTGAGCAGTGGAGGGTCTTGCAGTACGGATCGAGGTGGAGCAGTTTAGTTTCATGCAGTATGGAACGAGGCTGAGCAGTTTAAGGTCATGTAGTATGGACTGAGGTTGATCAGTTTTGAGTCATGCATTATGGACCGAGGCTTTACAGTTTAGGGTCATGCAATAGAAACAGAGGCTGAGCTGTTTAGGGTCATGCAATATGGACCGAGGGTGAACAGTTTTAGGTCATGCAGTATGGATCGAGGGTGCATAGTTAACAGTCATACAGTATGGATCGAGGGTGGGCAGTTTAGGGTCATACAGTATGGACCGACACTACACAGTTTAGGGTCACGCAGTATGGACCGCGCTACCCAGTTTAGGGTCACGCAGTATGAACCAAGTACGAAGAATTTAGCGTCATGCAACATGGATCGAGGCTGAGCAGTTTAAGGTCACGTAGTACAGACCGTGGCTTAGGAGTTTAGGGTCATGAAGTATTTACCAAGGCTAAGCAGTTCAGGGTCATGAAGTATGGTTCGAGGCTGAGCAGTTTAGGGTCATGCAGTATGAACCGAGGCTGAGCACTATAAGGTCATGCAATATGGTTCGTCACTGAGCATTTTAGGGGCATACAGTACGGATCAAGGCTTAGCTGTTGTTGGTCATGTAGTATGGACCGAGGTTGAGCAGTTTAAGGTCATGTAGTACGGACAGAGGCAGAGATGTTTAGGGTCACGAAGTATGAACCGAGACAGAGCAGTATAGGGTCGTGCTATATGGTCTAAGGGTGTGCTGTTGAGGGTCATGCATCATGATTGAGGCTGAAGAGTTTAGGGTCATGCTTTCGGGATCCAGGGTGAACTGTTTAGGGTCATGGAGTATGGACTGAGGGCGAGCAGTTTAAGGTTATAATGTATGGACCGCGGCTGAGAGGTTTATAGTGATGCAGTATCGAGCGAATCATAGCAGTTTAGGGTCATGTAGTATGGACCAAGGCGGAGCAGTTTTGGGTCATGCAGTATGGAAAAAGGCTGAGGAGTTTATCAGCCGAGGCTGAGATGTTTAGGGTCACGCAGTATGGATCGAGGCTGAGCAGTATAGGGTCCTATAGTATTGAGCTAGTGTGAGCAGTTTAGGGGCATGCAGTATGGACGGAGGCCGAGTAGGGATCAAGAGTGAGCATTGTTAGGGTCATGCAATATGGACCGAGGCTGAGCATTTTAAAGTCTTGCATCATGGACTGAGGCTGAGCAGTTTAGGGTAACGCAGTATGAACCGAGGCAGAGTACTTTAGGGTCATGCAGTATAGACCTGGGGTGAGACGTTTAGGGTCTAACAGTATGGACTAAGGTTGAGCACTTTAGAGTAATACAGTCTGGACCGAGGTTGCGCAGTTTAAGGTCATTTGTTATGGACCGAGGCTGAGCAGTTTAGAGTTATGCACTATGGACCGAGGATGAGCAATTTTGGGTCATGCAGTATGATTCGAGGTTGTGCAGTTTAGGGTCATGCTGTATGGACAGAGGTTGAGATGTTTACGGTCATGCAGTATGGACCGAGATAGAGCTATTTTGGGTCATGCAATATAGACCGAGGGTAAGCAGTTGAGGGTCATGTAACATGGATCGAAGCTGAACAGTTTAGTGTCCTGCTATCTGGCTCGATGTTGAGCAGTATAGGGTCATGTAGTCTGGACCGAAGCGAAGAAGTCTAAGGTTATGCAGTATGGACCGACGCTGAGAGAATTCTAGTCATGCAGTATAGAGAGAGGCTGAGAAGTGTAAGGTAACGCAGTATGCATCGAGGTCGATATGTTTAGGGGTATGCCGCATGGATTCAGGATGAATAGTTTACGGTCGAGCAGTTTGGACCGTGGCTCAGCAGTTGAGGGTCATGCAGTATGGACGGAGGTGGAGCAGTTTAGTGTCATGCACTATGGACTGAGGCTGAGTAGTTTAAGTTCATGTGGTAGGGACCGAGGCTGAGCAGATGAAGGCCATGAAGTACGGACCGAGGCTATGCAGTGTAGGGTCATGTAGTGTAAAAAGAGGCTGAGCAGTTTAGGTTCATGCAGTATGGACTAAGGCTAAACAGTTTAGGGTCATGGAGTATGGCTTGAGGGTGAGCAGTTTAAGGTCATATAGTATGGACCGAGGGTGGGCAGTTTAGGGTCATACAGTATGGACCAAGGCTGAGCAACTTAGGATCATGCAATATGGACCGAGTGTGTGCAGCTTAGGGTCATGCAGCATGGACCGAGGCTGAGCAGTTTAAGGTCATGCGGTACGGACCGTGGCAGAGCCGTATAAGGTCATGAAGTATGGACCTAGGCTGAGCAAGTTAGGGTCATGACGTTTGGTTCGAGGCTGACCTGTTAAGGGTCATGTAGTATGGACCGAGGCTGAGCAGTATAAGGTCATGCAATGCAGACCGTCGTTGACCATTTTAGGATCATACAGTACAGATCGAGGCTGAGCAGTTTAAGGTCATGCAGTACGGTTCGAGGCTGAGAGGTTTACGGACATGCAGTATGGACCAAGGCTGAACAGTTTAGGGTTACGCGGTATGGATCGAGGCTGAGCAGTTTTAGGGTCACGAAGTACAAACCATGGTACATCAGTTTATGATCATGCAGTATCGATCAAGGCTTAATAGTTTAGGGTATTGCAGTATGGACCGAGGCGGAACAGTTTGTGGCCATGCAATATGGATCGTGGCTAAGCCGTTTAGGGTCATGCAAAATGGATCAAGGCTAGGCATTTTTAAGGTCAGGCAATATGTACCAACGCTGAGCAATTTAAAGTCTTCCATCTGGGACCTAGGCTGAGCAGTTCAGGGTCATGCAGTATGAACCGAGGCTAAGTTACTTACGGGCATGCAGTAGAGATCTGGGGTGAAAAGTTTAGGGTCATGTAGTACGCACTGAGGCTGAGCACTTTAGGGTCATGCAGTATGAATCGAGGCTGAGGAGTTTAAGGTCATTTACTATGGATTGAGGCTGAGCAGTTTAAAGGGATGCACTATAGACCGAGGCTATGCAGTTTCTGCACATGCAGTATGGATCGAGGCCGGATAGTTTAGGTTCATGCACTATGGACAGAGGTTGAGATGTTTAAGGTCATGCAATATGGACCGAGCAGAGCAGTTTAGGGTCATCCAGTATGGATCGAGGGTGAATAGTTGAGGGTCATACAGCATGGACTAAGGCTGGATAGTTTAGGGTCATGCTGTCTGAATCAAGGGTGAGCAGTTTAGGGTCATGCAGTATGGACCGAGGCGGAGCAGCCTAAGGGTATGTAGCATGGACCGAGGTTGACAGGTTCAACGTCATGTAGTATGGGGAGAGGCATAGATGTTAGGCAATGCGGTATTGATCAAGGGTGATACGTTTAGGGTCATGCAGCATGGACCGAGGCTGAATAGTTTAGGGTCGTGCAGTGCTGACGGAGGGTGAGCAGTTTAGGGTCATGTGGTATGGATCGAGGCTGAGCAGTTGAGGTTCATGCAGTATCGACCGAGCCGGAGTAGTTTAGTGTCATGCGGTATGGCCCGAGGCTGAGTAGTTCAAGGTCATGTTGTATGGATCGAGGCTGAGCCATTTATGGTCATGCAGTACGTACCAAGGCCTTGCCGTTTAGGGTCATGCAATATAAACTATGGCTGAGCAGTTTAGGGTCATGTAGTATGGACTGATAGTGAGCGATTTAGGGTCATACAATATGCACCGAGGGTGGGCAGTTTTGGGGCAAACTATATGGACAGAGGGTGAGCAGTTTAAGGTCATGCAGTACAGATCGAGTGTGAGTAATTTAGGGTCATGCAGCATGGACCGAGGTTGAGCAGTTTAAGGCCATGCAATACGGACCATGGCTGAGCAGTTCATGGTCATGGAGTATGGATCGAGTCTGAGTTGTTCAGGGTCATGAAGTGTGGTTCGAGGCTGCTCAGTTTGCGGTCATGCAGTATGGACCGAGGCTGAGCAGTATAAGGTCATGCAGTATGGACCGTTGCTGAGCATTTTAGGGTCATATAGTACGGATCGAGGCTGAGCAGTTTAGGGTCATGAAGTATGGTTCGAGTCTGAGAGGTTTAGATTCATGCAGTATGGACCGAGGCTAAATAATTTAGGGTCATGCAGTATGGATCGAGGTTGAGCTGTTTTGGGGGGATGCAGTATTGACCGAGGCTGAGACGTTTAAGGTCAGGCAGTCTGTACCGAGGGTGAGCTGTTTAGGGTGCTGCAGTATGGATCGAGGCTAAGCAGCTTAGGGTCATGCAGTACCGATCGAGGCAGAGCCGTTTAGAATCATGCAGTGTATACCAAGGCTTAGTAATTTAGGGTCATGCAGTAGGGACCGAGGCAAAACATTCTAAGGTCATGAAGCATGGATCGAGGGTGAAACTTTTAGAGTCATACAGTATGGACAGAGATTAACCAGTATAAGGTCATGCGGTATGGACCGAAGCGAAGACATTTAGGGTGATGAAGTATGGACCGAGGCTGAGCAGTTTAGGGTCAGGCATTATAGACCGAGACTGAGTTGTTTAGGGTCTTGCAATATAGACCGAGACTGCGCAGTTTAGGGTCTTGTCGTATGGATCGAGGCAGAGCAGTTTAGGGTCACGCATATGGACTGAGGCTAAGCAGTTTAGGGTCACGCACTATGGTTCAAGTCTGAGCATTTTTAGGGTCATGCAATATGGACCGAGGCTGAGCAATTTAAGGTCTTCAATCATGGACCCAGGCTAAGTGGTTTACGGTCATGCAGTATGAGGCTGAGTAGTTTATGGTCACACAGTATAGACCTGAGGTGAGAAAGTTAGACTCATGCAGTATGGACCGAGGCTGAGCACTTTAGGGTCATGCAATATGGACCGTGGCGGAGCAGTTTAAGGTCATGCAGTATGGACCGAGCCTGAACAGTTTTGGGTGATGCACTACAGATTGAGGCTAAGCAGTTTTGGAACATGCATTATGAACAGAGGGTGAGTAGTATAAGGTCATGCAGTATGGACAGAGGCCAAGATTTTTAGGGTCATGATGTATGGACCGAGATAGAGCTGTTTAGGTTCATGCCAAATGGACCGAGGGTGTACAGTTGAGGGTCATGCAACTTGGACCAAGGCTGAACAGTTTAGCGTAATGATGTCTGGATCGAGGGTGAGCAGTTTAGGGTCATGCAGTATGGACCGTGGTGGAGCAGTTGATGGTTATGCAGTGTGGACCGAGGCAGAGAGGTTTATAGTCATGCCGCATGGACCGAGGCAGAGATGTTTAAGGTCATGCAGTATGGAATGAGGGTGATACATTCAGGGACGTGCGGCACAGACTAAGGCTGAAAAGTTGAGGGTCGTGTAGTATTGATCAACGGAGAACAGTTTCGAGAAGTTTGGATCTAGGCTGAGTAGTCGAGGGTCATGCAGTACGGACCGAGGCGGAGGAGTTTAGTGTCATGTAGTATGGACAGAGGCTGCGTAGTTTAAGATCATGTAGTATGGATCAAGGCTGAACAGTTTAGCCATGCAGCATAAGCAGAGGTTGAGTTGCTTAGGGTCATGCAGTATGGACCGAGGCTGATCAGTTTAGGGTCAGGCAGTATGGATCAAGGGTGAGCTGTTTAAGGTCATACAGTATGGACCGAGGGTGAGCATCTTAGGGACGTGCTGTAACAATCCTAAAAGTTAAAAAAAAAAAAAGAAAAGGAGAAAAGATG
>NW_006496520.1:510129-558578 GCF_000471905.2 Amborella trichopoda | reverse complement strand
CTCAGGAATAATAGTATTGTAAATTCTTGGGGTGTGACACGTGCTGTCTAGATTGAGGCCAAGCTACTTAGGGTCATGCAGAATGGACCTAATGTGAGCAGTTTAGGGTCATGCAACATGGACCGTGGCTGGGTACTTTAAAGTCATGCAATACGGACCGTGGCTGAGTAGTTTGGGGTTATGAAGTACAGATCGAGGCTGAGCGGTTTGGGGTCATGAAGTATGGTTTGAGGCTGAGCAGTTTAGGGTCAAATAGTGTGGACCGAGGCTAAGCACTAAATGATCATGCAGTATGGATCGTCGCTGAGCATTTTAGGGTCATACAGTACGGATCGAGGCTAAACAGTTAGCATCACGCAGTATGGTCGAAGGCTGAGAGCTTTACGATCATGCAGTGTGGACTGAGGCTGAACAATTTAGGGTCATGCGTTATGGATCAAGGCTGAGCAGTTTTAGGGTCATGCAGTACAGACTAAGGCTGAGGAGTTTAGGACCATGCAGTATTGATCGAGGCTTAGTAGTTTTGGGTCATGCAATATGAACGGAGGAGAAACCGTTTAGGGTCATGCAGTATGAAATGAGGCTGGAATGTTTAGAGTCTGGCAGTATTGACCGAGGCTGAGTAGTTAAGGTCATGCAATATGCACCAAGGCTAAGATGTTTAGGGTGATGCAGTTTGCAACAAGGCTGAGCAGTTTTCAGTCACTCAGTATAGACCGAGGCTGAGCATTTTATGGTCATTCAATATGGACTGAGCAGTTTAGGGTCATGCAATGTGGACCCAGCATGAGCAGTTTATAGTCATGCAGTATGGATCAAGGCTGAGCATTTTTAGGCTCACGCAATATGGATGGAGGCAGGGAAAATTAAGGTCTTGCATCATGGACCAAGGCAGAGCTCTTTAGGGTCATGCAGTATGAACCGAGGCTGAGTAGTTTAGAGTCAAGCAGTATAGACCTGGGGTGAGAAGTTTAGGGGCATGCAGTATGGACCGAGGCTGATCAGTTTTGGGTCATGCAGTATGGATCGTGGCAGAGCAGTTTAGGGTCATGCAGTATGGACAGAGGTTGAGATGTTTAAGGTCATGCAGTATGGACCGAGAAAGAGCCGTTTAGGGTCCTGCAGTATGGATCGAGGGTGTGCAGTTGAGGCTCATGTAGCATGGATCGAAGATGAACAGTTTAGGGTCATGCTGTCTAGATCGAGGGTGCGCAGTTTTGGGTAATGCAGTATGGACCGAGGCGGAGCAATCTGAGGTTATGTAGTATGGACCGCGGCTGAGAGGTTTATAGTCATGCAGTATAGAGCGAGGCAAAGAATTTCAGGTAACGCAGTATGGATCGAGAGTGATATGTTTTCAGTCATGCCGCATGGACCGAGGATGAACAGTTTAGGTCTTACAGTACGGACCGAGGCTCAGCAGTTGAGGGTCACGCAGTATGGACTGAGGCAAAGAAATTTACTGTCATGCAGTATGGACCAAGGCTGAGTAGTTTAAGTTCATGTAGTAAGGATCGGGGCTGAGCAGATTATGGCCATGCAGTATGGACTGAGGCCAAACAGTTTGGGGTCATGCAGTATGGATCGAGGGTGAGCAGTTTAGGGTCATATAGTATGGACCAAGGGTGGGCAGTATAGGGTCTTACAGTATGGACCGAGGCTGAGCAGTTGAGGGTCATGTAGTATGGAACGAGTGTGCGCAATTTAGGGTAGTGCAGCATGGACCGAGGCTGAGGAGTTTAACATCACGCAGTAGGGACCGTAGCAGAGCTGTTTAGGATCATGAAGTATGGATAGAGGTTGAGCGGTTTACGGTCATAAGTATGGTTCGAGGCTGAGCAATTAGGGGTCATGCAGTATGGATCGAGGCTGAGTACTATAAGGTCATGCAGTGTGGACCGTCGTTGAGCATTTTGGGATCTTACAGTACAGATCGAGGCTGAGCAGTTTAGGGTCATGCAGTATGGTTCGAGGCTGAGAGCTTTATGTTCATGCAGTACGGACCGAGGCTGAAAGCACTTTAGGGTCATGCAGTATGGACCGAGGCTGAGCAGTTTAAGGTCATATAGTATGGATCGAGGCTGAGCAATTTTGGGTGATGCATTATAGACCGAGGTTGAGCAGTTTTTCGTTATGCAGTATGGACTGAGGCTGAAGAGTTTAGGTTCATGCAGTTTTGACAGAGGTTGAGATGTTGAAGGTCATGCAGTATGGACCAAAACAGAGCAATTTAGGGTCATGCAATATGGATCGAGGGTGAACAGTTGAGGGTCATGCAGCATGGACTGCGGCTGGATCTTTTTGGGTCATGCTGTCTAGATCGAGGGTGAGATGTTTAGGGTCATGCAGTATTAGCTGAGGCGGAGCAGTCTAAGCTTATGCAGCATGGACCGATGCTGAGAGGTTTATCATCATGCAATATGGAGCGAGGCATAGAAGTTTAAGGCAATGTAGTATGGATCAAGCGTGATACGCTTAGAGTCATGCAGCATAGACCGAGGCTAAATAGTTTAGGGTCATGCAGTACTGACCGAGGGTGAGCAGTTTAAGGTCATGCAGTGCAGATCGAGGCTGATCTATTGAGAGTCATACAGTATGGATCGAGGTCGAGAAGTTTAGTGTCATGCAGTATGGACTAGTTTAAGGTCATGTAGTATGGATCGAGGCTGAGCAGTTTACATGCAGTATGGACCGAGGCTTTGCAATTTAGGGTCAAGTAGTATAAACAGAGGCTAAGCAGTTTAGAGTCAGGTAGTATGGAGCGAGAGTGAGCAGTTTAGGGTCATACAGTATGGACCGTGGGTGGGCAGTTTTGGGTCATACTATATGGACCGAGGGTGAGCAGTTTAGGGTCATGCAGTATGAATCGAGTGTGAGTAGTTTTGGGCCCTGCAGCATGGACTGAGGCTGAGATGTTTAAGGTTATTCAATACGAACCATGGCTGAGCAGTTCAGGGCCATGAAGTATGGACCAAGTCTGAGCAGTTCAGAGTCATGAAGTATGGTTCGAGGCTGAGCAGTTTAAGGTCATGCAGTATGGACCAAGGCTGAGCACTATAAGGTCATGCAGTATGGACCGTCGATGAGCATTTTAGGGTCATACAGTACGGATCGAGGCTTAGCAGTTTAGGGTCATGCAGTATGGTTCGAGGCTGAACAGTTATAGGGTCATGCATCATAGACCGAGAAAGTACAGTTTAGGGTCATGTATTATGGTCCGAGACTAAGCAGTTTAGGGTCACGCAGTATGGACCAAGGCTGAGCAGTTTAGGGTCATACAGATGGATCAAGGCTGAGCATTATTAGGGTCATGCAATATAGACTGAGGTTGAGCAATTTAAGGTCTTGCATCATGGAAAGAGGCTGAGCTGTTTGGGGTCATGCAGTATGAACCGGGGTTGAGTAGTTTAGCGTCGCGCAGTATAGACCAAGGGTGAGAACTTTAGGCTCATGCAGCATGGACCGAGGCTGAGCACTTTAGGGTCCTGCAGTATGGACCAAGGCTGAGCAGTTTAAGGTCATGCAGTATGGACGAAGGCTGAGCAGTTTACAGTGATGCACTATGGACCGAGGCTGAACAGTTTTGGATCATGCAGTATGGAGCGAGGCTGAGCAGTATAAGGCCACACAGTATGGATCGAGGATGTACAGTTGAGGGTCACACAACATGGACTTAGGCTGAACAGATTAGGGTAATGACGTCAGGATCGTGGGTGAGAAGTTTAGGGTCATGCAGTATGGACCTAGGCGGAGTAGTTTATGGTTATGTCGTATGCACCGAGAGGTTTATAGTCATGCTGTATGGACCGAGCCAGAGAAGTTTAAGGTAATGCAGTATGGATTGAGGGTGATACACCTAGGGTCGTGCAGGATGGACCAAGGCTAAACAGTTTACGGTCAGCTAGTATTGACCGACGAAGAGCAGTTTAGGGCAGTAAGGACCAAGGCTGAGCAATTGAGGGTCTTACAGTATGAACCGAGGCGGAGCAGTTTAGTGTCCTGAAGTACGGACCGAGACTGCGTAGTTTAAGGTCATGTAGTATGGACCGAGGCTAGGCAATTTAAGGTCATGCAGTATGGACCGAGGCATTGCAGTTTAGGGTCATGCAGCATAAACAGAGGCTGAGCAGTTTTGGGTCATGCAGTATGGACCAAGGCTAAGCAGTTTAGAGTCATTCAGTATGGACCAAGGGTGAGCTATTTAGGGTCATACGGTATGGACCGAGGATGAACAGTTTAGGGGCGTGCAGTCTAGACCGAGGCTACGCTGTTTAGGGTCATGCAGAATTGACCTAGTGTGAGCAGTTTAGGGTCAAGCAACATGGACCGAGACTGAGCAGTTTAAGGTCATGCAGTATGGACCGTGGCTGAGCAGTTTAGGGTCATGAAGTATGGATCAAGGCTTAGAAATTTAGGGTCATGAAATGTGGTTCGAGGCTGAGCAGTTTAGGGTCATGAAGTATGGACCGAGGCTAAGAACTATATGGTCATGCAATATGGATCGTCACCGAGCATTTATGGTCTCACAGTACGGATCGAGGTTGAGCAGTTTAGGGTCATGCTGTAAGGTTCAAGGCTGAGAGATTTACGGTCATGCAGTATTGACCGAGGCGGCACAGTTTAGGGTCATGCAGTATGGATCGAGGCTGAGCAGTTTTAGGGTCATGTAGTATAGGCCACAGCTGAGCAATGTAGGATCATGCAGTATTGATCGAGGCTAGTAGTTTTGGGTCAAGCAATATGAACCGAGGCGGAACAGTTTAGGGTCTTGCAGTATGAACCGAGGATGAAATGTCTAGGATCATGCAGTAGGCAAGAGACTGAGCTGTTTAAGGTCATGCAATATGCATCGAGGCTAAGATGTTTAAAGTTATGCTGTATGCACCGAGGCTGAGCAATTTTGGGTCATGCAATGTACACAGAGGCTGAGCACTTTGGGGTCATGTAATTTGGACCGAGGCTATGCAATATAGGTTCTTGCAACATGGACCGAGGCAGAGCAGTTTAGGGTCATGCAGTGAGGACCTAGCATGAGCAGTGTATAGTCATGTAGTATGGATCAAGGCTGAGCATATTTAGGGTCTCGCAATATGGATCGAGGTTAGGCAATTTAAAGTCTTGCATCATGTACCGAGGCAGAGCAGTTTAGGGTCAAGCTGTATGAACTGCAACAGAGTAGTTTTGGGTCAAGCAGTATTGACCAGGAGTGCAGTATGGACTGAGGCTGAGCACTTTAGGGTTTTGCAGTATGGATCGAGGCTGAGCAGTTTAAGGTCATGCAGTATGGACCGAGGCAGAGCACTTTAGGGTGATGCACTATGGACAAAGGCAGAGATGTTTAGGGTCATGCAGTTTGGACTGAGACAGAGCTTTTTAGGGTCATGCAGTACGGACTAAGGGTGTGCAGTTGAGGGCCATGCAGCATGGACTGGCGTGGAACAGTGCTGTAGGGATCTATATGCACCTAGGTGGAGCAGATTCAGGTGATGTAGTATGGATCGACGCTGAGAGGTTTATAATCATGTAATATGAAGCAAGGCATAAAAGATTAAGGTACTGCAGTACGGATTGAGGGTGATAAGTTTAGGGTCATGCAGCATGGACCGAGGCTGAAAAGTATAGGGTCGTGTAGTATTGACCGAGGGTGAGCGGTTTAGGGTCATGGAGTATGGACTGAGACTGAGCCGTTGAGGGTCATGCAGTATGGAACGAGGCGGAGCGAGGCTGAGTAGTATAGGGTCATATAGTATGGGCCGAGTGTGACCAGTTTAGGGTCATGCAATATGGCTCAAGGCTGAGAAGTTTAGGGTCATGCAGTATGGATCAAGGCTGAGCATTTTTTAGGTCATGCAATATGGACCGAGGCTAAACAATTTAAGGTCTTGCATCATGGACCGAGGCTGAGTAGTTTAGGGTCAAGCAGTATGAACCGCGGCTGAGTAGTTAAGGGTCATGCAATATAGACATGGGGTGAGAAGTTTACGGTCATGCAGTATGGACCGAGGCTGAGCACATTAGGGTCATGCAGTATGGATCAAGGCTAAGCTGTTTAAGGTCATTTCGTATGGGCCGGGGATGAGCAGTTCATGGGTGATGCACTATGGACCGAGGGTGAGCAGTTTTAGGTCAAGCAGTATGGTCTGAGGCTGAGCTGTTTAGGGTCGTGCAGTATGGACAGAGGCTGAGATGTTTAGGGTCATGCCGTATGGATCAAGGCTAAGCTGTTTAAGGTCATTTAGTATAGGCCGGGGATGAGCAGTTCATGGGTGATGCACTATGGACCGAGGGTGAGCAGCTTTAGGTCAAGCAGTATGGTCTGAGGCTGAGCTGTTTAGGGTTGTGCAGTATGGACAGAGGCTGAGATGTTTAGGGTCATGTCGTATGGACCGAGACGGAGTAGTTTAGGGTCATGAAGTATTGACCGAGCGTGAGCAAATGAGGGTCATGCAGCATGGACTAAGGCTGAACAGTTTAGGGTCATGCCGTCTGGATCGAGGGTGAGCTATTTAGGGTCATGAAGTAACGACCAAGGCGGAGCAATCAAAGGTCATTCAGTATGGACCGAGGCTGAGAGGATTATAGTCATGCAGTATGGTGCCAAGCAGTGAAGTTTATGGTAACGCAATATGGATTGAGGGTGATAAGTTTAGGGTCATGCAGCATGAATCGAGGTCGAATAGTGTTGGGCCGCGTAGTAATGTTCGAGGGTGAGCAATTTAGGGCATGTGGTACGGACCGAGGCTGAGTTGTTGAAGGTCATGCAGTATAGACATTGGTGGAGCAGTATAGTGTCATGCAGTATGGACCGAGGCCGAGTAGTTTAAGGTCATGTAGTATGGACCGAGGCTGAGCAGTTTAGGGTCATGCAGTATGCACCGAGGCTTTACAATTTAGGGACATACAATATAAAGAGAGGCCGAGCAGTCTAGGGTCATGCAGTATGGACCGAGGTTGAGCAGTTTAGGGTCATGCAGTATGGACCGAGGGTAAGGGGTTCACCGTCGTATAGTATGTATCGAGGGTGGGCAGTTTAGGGTCAAACTGTATGGACCGAGGCTGAGCAGTTTAGGGTCATGCAGTATGGACCGAGTGTGAACAGTTTAGATTCATGCAGCATGGACTGAAGCTGAGCGGTTTAAGGTCATTCAGTACGCACCGAGGCTTAGCAGTTTAGGGTCATGAAGTATGGACCGAAGCTGAGTTGTTCAGGGTCCTGAAGTATGGTTCGAGGCTGAGCAGTTTAGGGTCATGGAGTGTGGACCGAGGCTGATCATTATAAGGTCATGCCGTATGGACCGTCGCTGAGCATTTTAGGGTCACACAGTACGGATCGAGGTTGTGTAGTTTAGAGTCATGGAGTATGGTTCCCAGCAGAGAGGTTTAAGGTCATTCAGTATGAGCCAAGGCTGAACAGTTTAGAGTCATGCAGTATGGATTGAGGCTAAGTAGTTTAGGGTCATGCAGTACAGACCGAGGCTGAGGGGCTTACGATCATGAAGTATCGACCGAGGCTTATTAGTTTACGGTCATGCAATAAGGTCCGAGGTGAAACATTTTAGAGCCGAGGGTGAAACGTTTAGGGTCATGCAATATGGACCGAGACCGAGCAGTTTAAGGTCATGTAGTATGGACCGAGGCTAAGCAGTTTAGGGTGATGCAGTACCCACCGAGGTTGATCAGTATGGAGTCATGCAGTATAGACTGAGGTTGAGTAGTTTAGGGTCATGCAATATCCACCGCGGCTGTGCAACTTAAGGTCTTACGGTGTGGACCGCAGCTGAGCAGTTTAGGGCCAGGCAGTATGGTCCCAAGCTGCGTAGTATAGGGTCATGCAGTATGGATCAAGGTTGATCATTTTTAAGGTCATGCAATACGGACCGAGGCTGAGCAATTTAAGCTCTTGCATCATGGACCGAGGCTCAGCTGTTTAGATTCAAGCAGTATGAAATGAGGCGAAGTAGTTTAGGGTCAAGCAGTTTAGACATGCGGTGAAAAGTTTAGGGCCATGCAGTATGGACAGAGTCTTAGCTCTTTAGGGTCATGCATTTTAGACCGAGACAAAGCTGTTTTGGGTCATGCAGTATGGACCGAGGGTGTGCAGCTGAGGGTCATGCATCATGCACCGAGGCTGAATAGTTTACGGTCATGCTGTCTGAATCGAGGGTGAGCAGTTTAGGGTCATGCAGTATGGACCGAGGTGGAGCAGTCTATGGTTATGCAGTGTGGAGCGAGGTTGGGAGGTTTATAGCCATGCAGTATGGAGCGAGGCAGACAAGTTTATGTTAACAGAGTATGGATCGAGGGTGATAAGTTTAGGATCATGCAGCATGGATTGAGGATGAACAGTTTAGGGTCGTGCAGTATTGACCGAGGGTGAGAAATTTAGGGTCATGCGGTATGGACCGAGGCTGAGAGTTGAGGGTCACGCAGTATGTATCGAGGGGGAGAAGTTTAGTGTCAAGCAGTATGGACCGAGGCTGAGCAACTTAAGGTTATGCAGTATGGAACGAGGCTTTACTGTTTTGGAGCATATACTATAAACAGAGGCGGAGCAGTTAGAGGTCACGCTGTATGGACCGAGGCAAAGTAGTTTAGGGTAATGCAGTATGGACAGTGGGTGAGTAGTTTAGGGTCATACAGTATGGATCGAGGCTGGGCAATTTAGCATTAAATAGTATGGACCGAAGCTAAGCCATTTAGGGTCATGCAGTATGGACTGAGTGTGAGTCATTTAGCGTCATGCAGCATAGACTGAGTCTGAGTAATTTAGGGTCATGAAGTTTGGACCAAGGCGGAGCAGTTCAGGGTCATGAAGTATGGCTCGAGGCTGAGCAGTTTAGTGTCATATAATATGGACCGAGGCTGAGCACTATAAGGTCATGCAGTATGGACCGTCGCTGAGCATTTAAGGGTCATATAGTACGGATCGAGGATGGGCTGTTTAGGGTCATGCAGTACGATTTGAGGCTGAGAGGTTGAGGGTCATGCAGTATTGACCGAGGCTCAATAGTTTAGGGGCATGCATTATGGATCGAGGCGGAGGAGCTTAAGGTCATGTGGTATAGCCCGAGGCTGAGCAGTTTAGGCTCATGCAGTATCGATGGAGGCGTAGTAGTTTAAGGTCATGCTTTATAGACCGAGGCGGAACATTTTAGGATCAGGCTGTATGGAACGAGACTGAGAAATTTAAGCTCTTTTTTCATGGATCGAGGCTGAGCTGTTTATGGTCATGCAGTATGACTCGAGGCTGAGTAGTTTAGAGCCACACTGTATGGACCTGGTGTGAGAAGTTTAGGGTCATGCAGTATGGACCTAGGTTGAGCAGTTTAGGGTCATGCAGTATGGATCACGGTTGAGTAGTTTAAGGTAATGCAGTATGGACCGAGGTTGAGCTATTTACTATCATGCAGTATGACTCGAGGCTGAGTAGTTAGGGCCAAACTGTATAGATCTGGTGTGAGAAGTTTAGGGTCATGCAGTATGGACCGAGGCTGAGCATTTTAGGGTCATGCAGTATGGGTCGAGGCTGAGTAGTTTAAGGTAATGCAGTATAGACAGAGGCAGAGATGTTTAAGGTCATGCGGTATGGATCGAGACGGAGCAGTTTTGGGTCATGCATCATGGACCGAGGGTGTGTTTAGGGTCTTACTGTAAGGACCTTGGCGGAATAGTTTAGGGTAACGATGTCTGGATCAAGGGTGAGTAGTTTAGAGTCATGATGTATGGACCAAGGCGGAGCTGTTTAAGGTTATGAAGTATGGACTGAGGTTGAGAGGTTTATAGTCATGCAGTATGGAGCCACGCATAGAAGCTTAAGGTAATGAAGTATGGAATGAGAGTGATATGTTTACGGTCATGCGGCATTGACCGAGGCCGAATAGTGTAGGGTCGTGTCGTATTGATTGAGGGTGAGCAGTTTAGGGTCATGCAGTATAGACGAAGGCTGGGCAGTTGAGGGTCATCCAATATGGACCGAGGTAGAGTGGTTTAGTGTCATGGAGTATAGATCGAGGCTGAGTCGTTTAAGGTCGTGTAGAATGGACCGAGGCTGAGCAGTTTTGGGTCATGCCGTAATGGACCGAGGCTTTGCAGTTTAGGGTCATGAAGTATAAACAGAAGCTGAGCAGTTCAAGGTCATGCAGCATGGATCGAGGCCGAGCAGTTTAGGGTCATGCTGTATGGACCGAGGGTGAGCAATTTAGGGTCATACAGTATGGACCGAGGGTGAGCAGTTTAGGGTCGTGCAGTCTGGACCAAGTGTGAGCAGTATAGGGTCATGCAGCATGGACCGAGGCTGAGCAGCTTAAGGTCATGCAGTACGTACCGAGGCTGAGCAGTTTAGGGTCATGCAGTATGGTTCGAGGCTGAGAGGTTTACGATGATGAAGTATGGATCGAGGCTAAACAGTTTCGAGTCATGCTGTATGGATTGAGGCTGAGCAGTTTTAGGGTCATGTAGTACAGACCGAGGCTGAGCAGTTTAGGATCATGCAGTATTGACCTAGGCTTAATAGTTTTCAGGTCATGTAATATGGACCAAGGCGGAATAGTATAGGGTCCTGCAGCAGGTACCGACGCTAAAACGTTTTGGGTCATGCAGTATGGAACAAGGCTGAGCTGTTTAAGGTAATGTAGTGTAAAACGAGGCTAAGATGTTTAGGATGATGTATTGCACCGAGGCTGAGTAGTTTTGGGTCATTTAGTATAGACCGACATTGAGCAGTTTAGGGTCATGCAATGTGGACCAAGGCGGTGCAATTTAGGGTCTTACAGTGTGGACCGGGGCTGAGGAGTTTAGGGTCAGGCAGTATGGCCCCAGGCTGAGCAGTTTAGGGTCGTGCAGTATGGATCAAGGCTGAGGATTATTAGGGCCATCCAATATTGACTGAGGCTGAGCAATTTAAGCTCTTACGTCATGGGCAGAGGCTGAGCTGTTTAGGGTCATGCAGAACGAACTGAGGCTTAGTAGTTTAGGGTCATGCAGTATAGACCTGGGGTGAGAAGTTTAGGGTCATGCGGTATGGACCGAGGCTGAGCACTTTAGGGTCATGCAGTATGGACCGAGGCTAAGCACTTTACATGAAGTATGCATCGAGGCTGAGCAGCTTAGGGTCATGCAGTACAGACCTAGTCTGACAAGGTTAGGATCATGCAATATCATTAGAGGTCTAGTAGTTTAGTGTCATGCAGTAAGGATCGAGGCGGAACATTTTAGGGTCATGCAGTATGGGCCAAGACTGAGCACTTTAAGGACATGCAGTATGGACCGAGGCAAAACAATTTAGGGTGATGCAGTATGGACTTAAGCATAGCAGTTTAGGGTCATGTAATATGAATCAAGGCTGAGATGTTTAAGGGCATGCAGTATGGACTGTGGCTGGCCAGTTTACGGTCATGTAGTACGGACTGAGGCTGAGCAGTATAGGGTCATGCAGTATGGACCGAGGTTGAGCAGTATAGGGTCACGCAGTAGGGACTGATGCGAAGAGGTTTCGGGTCATGCAGTATGGGTCGAGGCTGAGCAGTCTAAGGTCAAGCAGTATGGTTCGAAGCTGAGCAGTTTAGGGTCACATAGTATAGACAGAGGCTGAGATGATTAGGGTCATGCAGTATGGACCGAGACTGGGGTTCTTAAGGTCATGTAGTATGGATCGAGGGTAAGCAGTTAAGGTACATGCAGCATGGACCGAGGCTGAGCAGTTTAGGGTCTTATATGGATCGAGGGTTAGGAATTTAAGGTTATGCAGTATAGACCGAGGTTGAGAGGTTTATATTCATGCAGTATGGACCGGGGCAAGAAAGTTTACGGTAATGCAATATCGATCGAGGGTGATAGGTTTAGGGCCATGCAGTCTGGAACGAGGCTGAACAGTTTAGGGTCATGTTGAATGGACCGAGGGTGAGCAGTTTAGGGTCGTACTGTAGGGACCGAGGTAGGACAGTTGAGGGTCATGCAGTATTTAACGAGGCGGAGCAGTTTAGTGTCTTGCAGTATAGACCGAGGCTGACCAATTTAAGGTCATGTAGTATGGACCGAGGTTGAGCAATTTA
Source organism: Amborella trichopoda (assembly GCF_000471905.2). The sequence goes on along the minus strand of NW_006496520.1, from coordinate 546,528 downwards.
GGGTCATACAATATGGGACGAAGCTGAACAGTTTAGGTTCATGTAGTAATGGCTGAGCAGCTTAAGTTCATTTAGTATGGACCGACGCAAAGCTGTTTTGGGTCTTGCAGTATGGACCTGGGTGGAACTGTTTTGGGTCATACAGTATGGACGGAGGCTAAGATGTTTTGGGTCATGCCATACGGATGGAGGCAGAACAAAATAACTTTTTGCATAATGGACTGAGTCTAAGCAGTTTAAAGTCATTCGGCATGGACCGTTGCTAAACAGTTTAGGGTCATGAAGTATGGACCAAGGGTGAGCAGTTTAGAGTAAGGACCACGGTTGAGCAGTTTAGAGTCTTGCAGTATGGAATGAGGCTAAGCAGTGTAGGGTCATGCAGTATGAACCGAGACTGAGCGATTTAGGGTCACACAATTTGGACTGAGGCTGAGCAATTTAAGGGTCATGTAATATGAACTAAGGTTGACCAGTTTAGGGTAATGCAGTATGGACCGAGCTTGAGAAGTTAAGGGTCATGTAGTACGGAGCTAAACTGAGCCGTTTCGAGTCGTGCAGTATGGGTCGAAGCTGAGCAGTTTAAGGTCATGCAAAATGGGCAGAGGCTGAGCAGTTTAAGGACATGCAGTAAGGACTGAGGCTGAGATGTCTAGGGTCATGCAGTATGGACCGAGGTAGAGCTGTTTATGGTCATGTAGTATGGACTGTGGCTAAGTAGTTTTGAGTTTTGCAATAAGGACCACGATTGAGTAGTTTAGGGTCATTTAGTATAGTCCTAGGTTGAGACGTTTAGGGTCAAGCACTATGGGCCGAGGCTGAACATTTTAGGGTCATACAGTATGGACCGAGGCTGAGCAATTTGAGGTCATGCAGTATGCACCGAGGCTGAACAATTTTATGTCATGCACTATGGATCGAGGCTGTGCAATTTTGGATCATCCAGTATGGACTGTAGCTAAGTAGTTTTGAGTCTTGCAATGGGGACCACGGCTGAGTAGTTTAGGGTCATTTAGTATCGACCGTGGCTAAGAAGTTTAGAGTCATACAGTATGGACCGTGGCACAGCAACTTAGGATCGTGTAGTATGGAACGAGGCTGAGCACTTTAGGGTCATGCAATATGGACAAAGGCTGAGCAGTTGGAGGTCATGCAGTATAGACCGAGCTTGAGTAGTTTAGGGTCATGAACTATGGACCGAGGCTGTGGAGTTTTTGGTCATACAGTATGGACCGTGGCTAAGCAATATTGAGTCTTACAATAAGGACCACGTCCGAGTAGTTTAGGGTCATTCAGTACGGGACGTGGCTGAGCAGTTTGGTGTCATGCAATTTGGACCGGGGCTTAACAGTTTAGGGTCAAGCAGTATGGATCGAGGTTGAGCAGTTTAGGGTCAAGCAGTATGGGCCGAGAATGAGAAGTTAAGGGTCAAGTAGTATGGACAGCGGCTGAGCGGTATTAGGTCTTGGAGTATGGATCATAGCGGAGCAGTTTAGGGTTATGGAGTATGCACCATGGCTGAGCAGTTCAGGGTCATGCAGCATAGACCGAGGCTGAGCAGTTTAGGGTCATGCAGTTTTGACCAAGGCTGTCCATTTTAGGGTCATGTTGTCTGGACCGAGACTGAGCAATTTTTGGTCATGCACTACGGATCGAGGCGAAGGAGTTTTGCGCAATGCATTATGGATAAAGAATGAGGAGTTTAGGATCGTGCAATATGGACCGAGGCTGAACAGTTTAGGAACATGCAGTATGGACTGAGGCTGAACAGTTTAGAGTGATGCAGTATGGACCGAGAGTGGGCAATTTCAACTCACGAAGTACGGCCCGAGGTTGAGTAGTTTAGGGTCATGTAGTATGGACCGTGGCTGAGCAGTTTAGGGTCATGTAGTACGAACCGAGGCTGAGTAGTTTAGGGTCCTACATTATAGAACAACGGTGAGAAGTTTAGGGTCAGGCAGCATGGACTGAGGTTGAGAACATTAGGGTCATACAGTATGGACCAAGGCTGAGCAGTTTGGGGTCATGCAGTATGGACCGAGACTGAGCAGTTTAGAGTGATGCACTATGGACACAGGCTGTGCAGTTTTTGGTCATGCAGTATGGACCGTGGTGCGCTCAATCTTATCCATCATTGATAGCACCATGTCTCCGAACTTATTCATGCTCTCTTCCTGGCTATCGCTTGGTTCGTTTACAACCATAACGCTGACCGTTTCTCTAGAAAGGTCAGCCTTAGGTGCATTTGAGGGTTTCCAAGCTTGGCGAGTCACGCTCGACAGATTGGTCAGCAAGGGCTCAGCATGCCCCGACTGGACTCGAGTGTTGTACGCCGATCACATGAGGACTGGTTCTTGATGGTTATGAGACCGTGACTGCTGAGTGGTTGGGTCATCTTCTACAACACTGACCACAGTGCAAAATTCACAGATTTCTTCTTTAGGCTTTGTCATTTGAAGAGGGTAAAAGGGGTTCAAGTGAAGAGGTTCGTCAGAGCTGGGTGCTCCGACCGGCTTGGTTGCTTCCCTAGTCAGAGTTTGTAGACCGCTATCAAGTTTAGCTCTGAAGTTTTGATGTATCTCATACCAGAACTACGATCGGGACTGTGGTTGGTCAGCCCTTCTGGTGCAAGAAAGAGTCGTTTCTATCAGGTGAAGCAATGGTGTGGGCTAGGAACTGGGGTCATCCTGGGCCGGGGAGAATGAACGAAATGATCTCCCATTAAGTTTTTGCCCCGAGCCTTCTTATTAGCTCCAAGGGCATGATCGAGTTAACAGGCCTAGTTCAAGAAGGTACTCTTGAGGAAGGTTTTCAAGTACCAGGGCTGGAGGTACTTGCCCGAAAGAGGAGAGGCTGGCAGGAGAAGGGTTGACTCATGATGACGCCTGAGTCTGGAGCAAGGGGTGATATGTGACAGTGACGCGTGTGCACCACTTGAAGAAGCATCACGGGTGACTTGGGGTCAGCCCGGGCTTGAACATGGAGGTCTGGCCTTAGGAGGCCGAGAACTGTGAGTAGGTGTCTGTAAGAGAACAGGTGGAAGCCTGCCCCTTACAAGGTTCACTAGTGTGTGCTAAGTAGGAGGACAAGGGGGTCGTCTCCCGTGTGCTTGGGTTGGCACAGCAACAACGTTGCCCCGAGCAATGAGAAGCAAATGCATGCGCATATGTTTCAGCCCAAGGAGGCCTGATCCAGAACGCTTACTCGAGGTAGCACAAGGGCTATCCTAAGGTGTGACTTGAGTGGATGACCAACGAGTCTTAGGGTGTGTGCATGAGGTGGTGGCCCTAGGGTCTCCTCTTCTATGTGTTGAGTCTCTAGACATAGAGACCCGAGGTGGTCAAGGAATGTAGGGGGAAGCTTTGCGATGACCCACAGAAGCAATGACAAATTTCTTGCCTTTTACAGAAAGAGACTGGGCAGCCTTTCGGCGTACCTCAGCAATACGACCGACAAGTGACTTGCCGGTGGCGGGGTGCATGCTGTGAGTGGTAGCAGATGTGCTACCGATGCTGGGTGCCTTGGTGGAAGTTCCACCAAGACAAGGGGATGGGGAGTTAGGGACCCTTAAGTCCCTCCTCACATCTATCCAGGTTAAGACCTAGGAGCTAGACACTAGGTCTTGCTCAAAAGAAAAGTTGGGAAGGAAGTTCAAGGAACATGTTTTCGAGGGAAGCTCGCGAATGCGGAGATGAGAAAATCCTCGATCTGTCAGACAAGTAAGATCCGACGAAGGGGTAGTAAGTCCCCAGTGGAGTCGGCAAGCTGGTGAGGTATCTCGATCTTGCCCTCTAGGTAGGGATGACCTAGTGGCACATGTTTCAGCTTTCAGGGGAACCCGGGACTTAAGATCACTCTCTCGGGAACCTCATTAGGAAACATGGGTAGGTATACCAACCAATGAGAGAGGAATTTTAATGTGAGGCGGGACACACCTCACCTCTGTCCATGACTCACTCGGCCTGACTCACATATATGCCCTCTTAGATAACTATGAAAAAACCACCAGTTCTACAACTGGTTCGGAATCGCCTCCCTTAGCATGTACTCTCCTATTTCTACAATCACACACACACAGTTAATTTACAAGACAAGTGAGCCAAGTGATCCTTTTCTTTGGGCGAATGCATATAGGCATGCACATTCAAAAGAAGAAAAAGGTAAGAGGGTAGATTAAAGGAGAAGAAAGAGATATAATAGAGGAATGGGGAACATGGGAAGTTGACCAAGTGGCTAGACTAATACAGTATCTAGACCAACAAGTGATTGACTCGGCATGGTAGCAAGATAGGAACAGTAATTAGAACGACAGAACGACAATACTACTAGATGACAGAATGATCACCGATCAGTCTGGCACGATGGCTAGCCTATCGTGATAGTAAGACAGGCACGGTAACTAGGACCGACACTATGGCAATACTACTAGACGACGAGACTACCATGACAATGTTTGACTTAGCCTCCATTGGTCAAATGAGAGGTAAAGAAGAAAGAAGAGAGAGAAGAAAGACAGAGGGAAGAGAAAACAAGGAATAGAGGTGAGAAGAAGGGAGAAGAAAAAGAGGAGGAAGACAAAATAAGTAAGAAGAGAGAGAAAGAAAAGAGAAAAGAAAAGAGAAACTTGGATGGTGATGAGATTTCACCGTCCATGATAGGATGGGGAGAAAGGTAAAAGAATATGGACGGTGATGAGCTTCCACCATCCATGACAGAGGAGAGAGAAAGTAAAAGAACATGGACAGTGATGGGCTTCTGTTGTCAAAGACAAAAGAGAGAGAATAAAGAAAATATGGACAGTGATGAGCTTCCATCATCCATGACAAACGAGAGAAAATAAAGAAAACATGGACGACGATGAGCTTCCACCGTCCATGATAGAGGAGAAAGAAGATAGAAGAAATATGACGACGATGAGCTTCTGTCGTCCATGACAAAGGAGAGAGAAGATAGAAGAAAATATGGACGGTGATGAGCTTCCACTGTCCATGGCAGAGGAGAGAGAAGATAGAAGAAAACATGGATAGCGATGAGCTTCCACCATCTATGACAGAGGAGATAGAGAATAAAAGAAAACTTGGACGATGATGAGCTTCCACCGTCCATGACATAAGAGTAGAGGATAAAAGAAAATATGAATGGTGATGAGCTTCCGTCATCCATGACAGAGGAATAAGAAGGGAGAGAACATGGACGGTGATGAGCTTTTGCTGTTCATGACATAGGAGTAAAAAGAAAGAGAAAACATGGATGACGATGAGCTTCTACCGTCCATGACAGAGGAATAAGAAGGGAGAGAACATAGACAGTGATGAGCTTCCGCCGTCCATGAGATAGGAGTAAGAAGAGAAAGAAAACATGGATGGCAATGAGCTTACGCTGTCCATGACATAGGAGGGAGACAAGGGAACTTTGACAGAGGCTTGACCCGCCACTCGGGTTAAGGCCCGATTCACTATTTATGTCTCAAGCATAAGAAGACATCATACTCGGCGATTTTGCCATGCATGAATGAGAAGAGAGAGACAACATGGAGAAAGGAAGAAGAGAGAGATTTGGAAAGCGAGGAAAGAGAGGAAAGATTGAAGAGAGAAGGAAGTGCATAAAGAGTATCAAGAAAGAGAAATAAACAAGAGGAGAGAGCAAGAGATAAACAAGAGATGAAAAAGAGATAGATGATGAGAGGAGAGAGAAATAGATAAATGAGGGGAGAAGAGAGAGATTATAGGAGGAGAGAGAAAGAGAGAAGAAAGAGAAAGAGAGAGAAGAGAGGAGAGAGAAAGCGAGAGAAAAAGGGAGATAAGATGAGGAGAGAGAAAGTTACCTTCACTAAAGGGTACCAAACTTTTCTTCTCTCTCCTCTCTTTATTTCTCTCTCCAAGATGTGCCCACAGTTTCAACGTGAAAACTCACAAATTTTATTCATGAGATTGAAGAACGAGGGGTGTTTTGACAATTTAGTTTATCATGTATTTATAGAATTGGGCCCAAACAAGGGTGTATGCCCAAAAATTATCCTAATTGAAGATAATTTCAATTTAATTGAACTAAAAATGGGTGCAAAAGGATTATTTTTCCCTTGCCCAATAATACATGAAATTTCAAAACAGTCTCTATTGCTGCCCTAGAACTTGCATGAACTTCCATGGATGATTCGAGGTTGCTCCAACATCCATTTGCCCGAAAGATGATTGCTTTCTTGTCGGGCTCAGCATGATGATCGATTTAATATCAACTTCGAGCCACGGATCTCTTTTTTAGGCCATGATCCTATGACTCAAAATTTATATGAATCTTGAAAACATCTAATCGATAGTGTGCTTGTTTCTTGATGTTTTTCTTTGATTTCTTCACTGAATTGCATTGAGAATGCCCTCACGATTATATCGTAATAAATGCAGCTCAATTTTGTGTTCGGACAAAGATTTCATCGTCTTGGGTTTTTGGCCGAAATCTAAAAATCTGACTGCCGGAATTTAAAACAACTTTATCGGCTTCGCCAGTGAAATCCGACAGTTCATCACGAACGGCGTTTGAACCAATAATATCCGTAGACCTTATGCACACGATGGAGCTAGTCTCATGTCAATTCGATGAGCGAGAGTCGTGATATGGCCGCTCTAGCTAGGAGTGTCGCTGCTGAATTTTCTGCAACTATCTTCACAAATCACCAACTTCTCTCTAATTTTTCTCTCTACTCGGGCATCGTCATGGGTCGTGCCATATATCGAAACTATCTTCTTGATAAGATGAACACACTCACCAAATTTGAGTGTGATCCGTCTCTAGACGAGTGCGATATGATTCTTCAAAGTTGCTTCTTGAGACTGTGCAAACCAATCTTCTTTGATGGAGATTGGTGCAGGGAGCCCGCACGGGAACAATGAACAGCTTACTCCTTTATGATGTTTTACCCATAACTTTGTCCTGAAACATCTAGTTAAAATGAAATTTGACCCCTAGGTGTTTTCGATCGTATCGGATCTAATGATGTGGTCCCACAACTATTTGACGTGCCGAATATAGAGTTATAGTAACGAGGTTCGTTTCAGGGTGCTAGAGGCTGATTTTTTGGAAATTGTTTCTTTGTTTGCACTGCCTTAGACATGTCAGATTGCGATAAAACTGGGTAGGTAGCCTTTTCGAGTGCTCAGGAAGATTCTGACCCGTTATGGGGCAATTCTAAGACTGTCAAGAATTCTAGTGACCATGGGACCACCACTAATTGGTTTAGAAGCCTGAAACCAAGCCTCTTGCCAATTTTCTACTCGAATGGACTTTTCTTAGTCCTACTTTCCAAAAGTGGCAAGATTTTTACTATTCACCTGAACCCCTTTGAACCAGTTATTAATTATAGTAACTATGAGATGTTGGGGGTCTTAGTTTCCCTCCGAGCGGGGAGGCGGAAACCCTCTCTCAAACAACCATGGAGATCCGACGCGTGACACTCGCGTGGGTCCCCGTGCTTGTAGATAGGAAGCCGATGGTGAGAGATATTTTTTTGCGACTGGAGCACGGACCCCCTTACGCTGCTTTGGGGGTTCAGGGACACGCACAGGCGGATGGCCCTCTTAGAGAAATTACATAGCTCTCTAGCTGTTCATCATCGCGGTTTGAATGGGAGCCCTCATAAAGCTTACAAACTCTCTCCTCTCACTCTCTCTCTGCATTTGGGGTGGAATCTGAACGTCCCTCTTCCTTGGCCCCTTTTTATGGAGGGGACCTGCTGGCTGCTGAAGGGGATGGGGAGAAACCTAAGGGATGAGACCCGTAGGTCCACTAGTTAGCGGATGAACATGGGTTGTCACGCAGATGGGGGTCCTGCACATGGAGGCGAGAGCGAAAGAGAGAGAGAGAGAAATAAGAGATGACTCTGCTTACGAGAGGTATCCCCTTGTCCTAAAACATATCTCTCTCTTCCTCTCCTCTTCCTTAGGGGCTCGCGAAGAATGACGAACCAACAAACAAAATCTAGCCTTGATACTTCCCAGCCCTCAGGGGTAATGTTCTGGAGTCTCTTCAAAAAGAAGGTCCAAAGGCCTCTTTTATAAATGAGTTAATCTTGCTTATATAGAGGATTCCTCAACAGGTGTGAACGCTCAAAAGTCAAGCTTAAGTACAATTAAACAAATTAAAAAAAAATCCATAAATTAGGTAAAAATGACAAAAATGCCTTTGTGATCTTATGCTCGAATGATGAGACCATCTCTGCATGCAGGCTGCTCTGCCGTGGGAAGACCTTGGAAGCTGGTTCTGCAACTTGTAGCAACTGTTCAGCAGTTTCAGAAACATATCTCCGTACTTCTCTCGATTGTGAGAATTTTGATGCCCTCCAATCGTGTTGTGGTGGCTTTTTTCCTCGGGGTGAAAGTTCTGCCATTTTAGCGAACTTCATTTGCCTATGCATCTTGGAGCTGTGTTGTTTTGGCTCCTGGCTCTACCTTCAAGTCGGAGAGGAGGCTGTTATTGTCGTTTTGGACCAAGTTTAGGTTTATTTGGTGTCGATTTGTGCATTTGCCTAATTTTGAAGATTGCCCGAGAAAGGGATTCTGGCAACCTGCTGGATTTGCTTTTTTGGTGACCCGAGGACTTGCATTCATCGAACCACGGATTGCATGCAAGAGTATTACCAGAATGTAGCTCTTTGTGAGGGGATTCTACTGAACTCCTCCTCGAGTTAATCCATGGCTTGGACATTAAGCTATGCTTCACTAAATTCGGAGCTTGCTGAACCTTGTTTTCTCCTTAGTTTCTTCGGTAACATTCCTCTAAAGAGCAATGGGTGTTCTCGATCACACCACATTGTGTCCTGTAAGTCAAAATGATGGGGCCGGCGTGTTCTGTAAGATATCAATGTTTGAGCTCTGTCTGATTTGGGAGGAAGGTGTCGTGGGTTGGTGAAGTTATTGCTGGAAAACCTCGTAGCGATCCCCATTTTCGGGACTGGTTTTATGAAGCCACACCGTGCTTTAATAAAACCTATAAGTTGTGAGGCCGCATGAGTGTAGATCCCTCTAGGGTGGTCCGATTGAGCCCAAATTTGGTCCTCGAGGGTCTTTTGATGTTCTAAGCGTAATGGTGGTGGTCTGGTCCCCTGTTGCAGCCACTGGCATTGGGCTCAAGTGAAAGGTCCTCCTTTGGTGCAAAGGGACCGCACCCAGGTAATCAGGTTGGAGGCTTTATTTTCGAAACAATCCTGGTCTGCAGGTGTTACATGAACTCGTGAGATCAGACTGTTGCCAGCTCACTCCTTATTCGCATGGGCTCATGGAAGTATGTAAAAAATGATCGTACAACACTATGATTTTTAAAAATGGGGCAACTTGTGAAGCTTGTTTTTCTCCCATCTTGAGGCGAATCGATCCCAAATTTTAGGCTATTGTTCATCTCATTGAGACACACGTTTTGAAATATGGCAAGAACTGTGGGGATCATCTAGCTCAGAGAAATTGAAGGGACAATTTCTCTAAAAGTGCACAAATTGTAGTAATATTCCAGTAGCGTATGTTGTCTCTCCGATAATGATATTTCAAGATTTTGGACTCCTACAACCTCAAGGCTGGGTCCGTTACCATCGTGACTCGAAGCGCTTCATTTTGAGTACTTAATTGCATAATAAGAAAGCCGGAAATGTATTTTATTCAAGCTCAAAAAGGGGCACATTTTCCTATTGCAAGAAAAATTTTCGACCACCTTCAAAATTAGAAAAGTGATCAAATGGTGCGAGAGGTTTTTATTGCAAACCAGTCACAATGACTCCGCATTCGATTAGTGATAACAAAATATGACAAAAAAATTGATGAAATATGGAAGATCGAAGATCGAAAATGTCAAATTTATGGGTATGGTCGGATTTTAGGTTCATCATCAAAATTTTGACTCAAGCCTCAAAATGCATATCGTGTCAATTGCCTCTAGAATAGCAACATTTTTATGACATTGGATTGCTCAAAATGTTGTCAAAAAGCACAAAAAATAGGCTTGAACCATAGGAAAAGCAAGATGCCTCTTTTAAGAGATGGTCTTGTCATTTACAAAAAAGTATGGAGGGGCAAAACAGTCATTATTGTCTGAAAATTAAATTCTTTCTTAATTCATTGTAATTGTATTATTTCACAATTAGGTTTACTTTTCAGCATCGACCCACATTTGGAGATGGCTCTATAAAAGCATTTTTACTTCTTTTGTAACCCTAAGTGGAAAAGTTGGAAATTTGGCTAAGTTGAGATTAAGATCGAGCTTGTTTGTGCCTTCATTTTCATTTCAAGATAGAAAAGAGAGAATACTTTTACATTGATAGAACTACCCCTTTGACACCAATCTCTATCCATGTCGAAGTCTCATGCCACTGGAAGATGCATTTTAATAGGGCATTCCATTCTTAAAAAGGCGGTGTTGGGTTGGTTTTCTCTACCCCTCATGATGGCCTTGTCCCCTTGTCTTTCTCTCTTAAAGATAGATTTGCATAATGAAGTGGAATATCAGGCACTCATCATAGGATTGGAGCTAGGGGAGACAATTCAAATGTCACTAAAAGGACCCATGCTAGTGTGGGTGGTAGAGTGGAGATGTGTTGAGTTCATTAAGAAATGAAGGCAAAGAGCAATTGGTGAAAGAATGCCCCCCTTACCCATTCGGGGAAGACATTATAAATGAGAGGGATGCATAAACCTCATGCAGCTCACCAAGATGTCCAAATGGACTGAGGCAGTCCCTCTCATACAGGTTCCAGGGATAGCTGTGGCCAACTTCGTGCGGCACCACATCATCTACCGGTTCGGGGTCCCGAACCAAATAATTTCTAATAATGGCCCTCAGTTCAAGAGCCAGCATGTGGATCGCTTAGTCAACCAGTTCGATTTTTAGAGGAAGTACTTGACTCTGTACTACCCTTGATTCAACGGGTTAGCTAAGGCATTCAACAAAACTTTGTACAGGTGCTCCAGAAATCCGTGTCAAAGTCAAAGGAGAACTGGCACGAGAAGTTCCCTGAGGCTCTGTGGGCCTATCGCACTACCACTAGCAATTCTACAAACTCCACCCCTTATTCCCTGGTCTATAGGGGTGAGGCGATCCTACCCCTCAAAATTCAAATACCCTCACTCTGTGTCGCTATACATCAGGGACTAACTGAAGATGACAGGGTCAGGCTCCGCTAGCAAGAGCTGGATGCCCTTGATGAGAAGAGACTAGAAGCTCAACAGAACCTCGAGCTCAATCCAGGAAGAATGAGGAGAGCCTTTGACAAGTCTATCAAGGTTCATTCATTCACTAGTGGGGACCTAATCCTAGCAGTTAAGAGACCGATCGTCATGAGCCTGAATGGAAGGGTCCATTCATAATCAAGAAGTTTATACCAAGTGGGGCCTATATACTGATGAATTCCAATGGAGAAGAGGCGATGCCTTTGTCAACGGGCAATATTTAAAGAAGTATTGTCCCTAACATGGTAATAAAGTGTGGTGTGTCCAATAAAAATATAGAAATAAAGATGGGAAACATCAAGCCAACTCAAAGGAAATTCATTTCTTTTATCACATTAGAAAAAGCTGCAAATTACATTCGAAGGCCCATTGTCAGGGAAATTACAAAGCTCTTGCATCTGAGGATAAGAGGACAGTAACAGGCCAAGAGAAACACCCTCCTCATACAGAAGAAGCAAACCCACCAAAGAAATGCTTGCCCCATGAGGAAGTGGCCAAACCACTTGGCAAAGTTAGCCTCGACCCCGCCAAGGAGAATGGTTACAGGCCAAAAGAAAAATCCAAGCACTTTCGAGTCAGCTTCAATTCATCTAACGAGTATGACAAACATACAAGGCAGACTTCTCTACCAAGGAACTGGCCTATGACGGAGAGCATACATTGTTCACAGTGGACACCCTTCCACAGAACAATATGGAATTCACGGTTGTGCTGATGGACTTAGCTTTCAACTCATCGAGGCAGCAAGGCCTCCCAGTTTTCCCTCACCCTTGACCCCTGCAAGACATCGCCATTCGAGGTCACTACCGTGCGCAACACAATGATGCATCCTATCATCACCACAAGTAGGCTAATGTCGTGCGAGACTATCGTCGTGTGCCTCATGCCCCTCAGCGTGGCTATCGTCATGTGTGACCTGGGGACGTGCGAAGGCGGCGCTCATGCGTGACTTTAATGCACCCTAGTTCCCAATGTTCCCCATTTCCAGGGGCCATTGATGCCTCTTCAGTTCCCTCAATAGTCATCCCTTTCCAACAGTACACCTTCCTACGACCGTTCACCGCCTCACCACCCTCCATCATCACGACCGTTACGGTCCCACGACCCTTCGGGTTCCCATTAACGTTTGCCCTCTTTACCGGGAATCCACTTCTGTTCACTGGGAAATCCTTCCCACCTTCTGCTTGTTGCTGGAGTTGGTGAAAATCACCAAAAATCCTCGAGAGCTTATCTGTGACCATGCGGATTGACCTTCTCTCTAGTTTCCCACTTCAGCAGTTCACCAAAGCTCACAAGAATTTCACTATGTTTTCAGTGAACACAATGCAGCCCCTTCTCCTTCTCCTCAAACAATCAGAGAGGAGACAAAGCCCTTTGAACTTATTGTGACCTTCCCGTCAGCAGCAAAATGACCAGAGGAGCACTGGAACTCCGACAGGGCACCTCTGCAAATCCTACTAAGGCCTCGAGGAGCCTTTTTCCTTGCTCAGAAAGCCTTGACACTTCTCGAAAAGGTTGGCAATCATGCTGCGAAGCTTCGCATCTTCCGAAGCTCACCAGAAAATCCGTAAGGGCCTGTCTCTACAAGATTTGGCCACGACATGCTCACAAGAAAAACCTCACTAGAAATCTTTGACTCTCTCTCTCTAAAGCATTTTATATTGTTTTACCACTTAGTAAAACAGTAAACTGAGGCTTCTCCCCTTTTTATACCCCATGGTACTACGAGCTGTCGCCCGACAAACTTAGAATGATGCTCCAGTTCCCAGCTCTTGATGGCGATAAGACCAGGTCGGGGCAAGCCAAGCCCAAGACCCGATGCTTCATCATCGCGCGCGTCATCAAGACTTGTGTCGCATGCCTCATCAGAAGGCTAGTGCCGTGTGCCCAAACCATACTTTCACCGAGAGCCTTGACCAGAGATTTTTACCATGCGTATCGTTCAGGGGTCATCACCATGCATCTCATCTTGAGATTCTCGCCACGCGTCTCGTTTAGGGGTCATCGTCAGGCATCTCATCCAAAGGTTATCGCCTCACGTCTCGTCTAGGAGTCATTATCGTGTGTCATCCAAAGATCACCACCATGCGGAACGTCAAGGCCTACTACTGCGTGCTACACCAAGGGACCTAATGCATCACTTGGACTTACTGATGCATGTGCCACTCCACACTTGGTGCAATGCGCATGCCTTGGCACTCCCCTCTGGATCATTGTCCTGCCTCTTCAGGAAGTTCATTCCTTACATCACAGTCACACTCCTCAAGGAGGCCAATCTCTGGTGATGGCTCTGTTCCCCATGGATCGCATGACTTCACTACTTAATGGTCCGCATTGTATGACTTTAAACTGCACAGCCCAAGTCCACATTGCATGACTTAAAATTGCATTGTCGTTGTTTGCATTGCATGAACTTAAACTACACAACCATGGTCCTGATTGGATGACCATAAACTACACTGCCCTGGTCTACATTGCATGACCTTAAACTGCACAACCATGGTCCGCATTGCGTGACCTTAAACTGCACTGCCATGGTCTGCAACGCATGACCTTAAATTGCATAGCCATGGTCTACATTTCGTGAACTTAAACTGCATAGCCATGGTCCGCATTACATGACCTTAAACTACTCAGCCATGGTTTGTACTGCTTGACCTTAAACTGCACATCCATAGTCCTTGACACATGACTCAAAACTATACAACCACAGTCCGCATTGCATGACCTTAAACTGCACAGCCATGGTCCGAATTGTATGACTTTAAAACTGCACAACCATGGTCTACATTGTCTGACCTTAAACGGCACAGCCATGGTCCGTATTGTATGACAATAAACTGCACATTCATGGTCTGCATTCCATGACCTTAAACTGCACAGCCTTGATCTGCATTGCATGACCCTAAACTGCACAGCCACAGTCCATGCTGCATGACCCTAAACTACATAGCCATGGTCCAAACTATATAACCTTAAACTATAGTGGAGGTCTCATTGCAATTGCATGACCTTAAACTTCATGGTCCTGGTTGCTGTTAGAAGGTATTTTTCATCAAGATGAGGCCCCCGCTCAATAAAGGCCTAGCAAATAATGGAAATTTTGACAGTCTCAAAACAGCCCCAGAACTGGCCAAGATCTTCATGAGGTCTCTCAAAAGTCTCTTACAATGTTTCGTCGTATTCTGACATGTCTAAGGTAGTGTAGACTAAGAAATAGTTCTGACAGAATCTTCCTCTAGCACTCTGAAACAGACCCCTGTAGCTAGAGCTACAATTTCAGCATCTCAAATTGGTAAAGGACCACCACCATTGGATCCATCATGGTTGCAAACCCCCAGGGGTCAGATTTTCAGTCCAAACGGACGTTCCAAGAAGAAGTTATAAGTGATAGAGTGAAACAGGAGGAGCCGCACGCTATTCCCCTGAGGCCACCCTATAACACTACAGAATTAAAAGAACAGTCACGAACAGCTACTTTGACACTCATATCTCGGCTGTCCCATGTCAGAACATGCTCAAATTTGGTGAGCATGTTCGTCTAGAGAGAAGTTACGCACGATCATGTGACTTGAATTTTGAGTAGATATTGAAACTTTGAATCGATAATGTGTTCGTTCCATGAAATTTTCTGGTGTTTTCTTCACTAAATCACATTGAGCATGCCACTACAATCACGGTGCACTAAAAACAGCTTGATTCCATGGTCGAATGAAGATTTTGCAAGTTTGGAATTTTGGCCAGAATCAAGGATTCCAATGATGGAATTTACAGTTTGTTTGTTGGCTTCATGTGCAGAATTCGACTGTTCATCATGTACGGAGTTCGGGTCCGAGAATGCCCGAGACCTTATGCCTGCAATAGAATTGGTCTCGCTTTGATCGGGCTAGCGAGCAGCGTGATTTGGCCGCTCGAGCGAGGCACGATGCTGTTGAATTTCCTGCACTTTCTTCACAAATCAAAAACATGATCCATGGCTTGAAGTCGGCAACAAATCGAATGCCATGCCGAGCGCTATAAGAAAACAATCATCTTATGATCAACCGGGCGTCAGAACAACTCCGGATCAGCCATGCAAGAACACACAAGTCTTAAGGCAACACAGGGACTGTTTTGAAATTCCACAACTTGTTAGGAATTGGCAAATCTATCATTTTCCACCCTATTTTTTAATTTCTTTCAAATCAATTTAATCTTAATTTTCAGCAATTACGGTTACTTTTGATCATCCACCCATCTTTAGGGCACACTTTTATATATATGTACCACCATTGTACGTAAAACAAAAAGGCAAACACATACACACACAAGAGAGATTTTCACTTAATACAAGTTTCTCTTTCTTTCCATTGTGGTGTTAGACTTGAGAGAGAGGGTGAGGTGAGAGAAAGATTCGATCAGTACCCGTAGGGTTTAGGTAAATCTTCTCTTTCTTCTTTTTCTTTTCTTCTTCTCTCTCCCTTCTCCCCTCTCTGGTCCCTCTTCTTCATCTGAGTACCTCGTGGAGGCCTGCATGGCAGTGGCAGTGCCATGCATGCCTCTCCCTTAGTCTTATAGGTCGCACATGGAAATGACAACACCCTGCACGAGTCTCCCTCCCCTCCTTATCGTCTGTCGCTTTCTCACAGTGAAGTCTCTAGACGGTGCTGCCTATCACCGCCTACAAACGTAGCTTTGATGTCTCGGTGTAGAACCCAGACGGAAAAATGAGTTTCCGGCTACAAGAGTCTTCCTCTGATGCGTATCTAGTGTAGATGGCGATACCTATTATTGCCAACTAGAGGCCTTGGTAATACCCATCGACGTTTGCGAGATTCTTCCGTGTGTCTTGGGCCTATCGCTGTTCCCCCTGCGTCCCGTGCCTATCACTGTGTGACCTAGGAGAAACCATCACCGTGTGCTGTGTCAGTGTCAGTGCTGTCCACAAGGGATGCTCTGCTTCCTTGTATTGCCAACTGTGATGTCTATCGATGTCTGACCTTTCCCTTCTCTTCGCCGTCTGGTTCTTTTCTCTCCACCTCTCTGTCTTCCCACTTGATTGGGGGTAAGCCTTGCCTAGCGTACACACGCCGACCTTGGTTCCCAGTTGTATTGCCACCGTGCTTGTCCTTCAACCTTACCCGTCTTGCTATCGCTCCGAGTAGACAACTTCTGGCCGTCATGGTAGTCTCGCCCTTCCTTCAAGTTATCTTCTCCTTTCTACATTTCGTTTAACCTTGCACTTCATCACATTCTCCCATTAACGTGCATTACCCCAAGACAAGGGTGGGTCCCTTTCAAGCCACTTGTCATAAAAATTAACCGTAGAAGTGTTGCGTAGAAAAATAGGAGGATTACAGGTCAAGGGAGGCGATTACGATCCAACTCAAGCAGTTGGGGGGCCTTCTTAGTGATCTAAGAGGGCACTCACGTGAGCAAACCCGAGTAAGTCCCGAACCCACCTAAAATTCCTCTCTCATTGGTTGGTATGCCTGCCCTTACCCTCGAGCAAGGTTCTTAAAGAGCGATTTCACGTCCCTGGTCCACCAAAGACTCGAGACATGTGCCACCCGATCACTTAGATCCGGAGGGCGAGATTAGGGCACCTAACTAGCTTGGCGACTCCACTAAGGACTTACTACCCCATAGTCAGTTTGCTCTTGTTTGACCGGTTTCCTTTACTTTCTGCACTCATTTCTATGGCACCTGGACCTGTTCATCCGGGTCAAGGATTTCCTTATCCGTGCACTCCTGGCTGTCCCAGGGAAGTCAGCCGCACAAACCTCCTTCCTTACTCTCCTTCTGAGTCGGGACTCAAGATCCAACTCCAAGGTTCTCACCTGAGTCTGTGCGAGAGGGGATTTAAAGGTCCCTGCCTCTACGCTTTCTCGCCCTGGCGAACCCTCGATCAAGTCCCCTTACATAAGGGGCACTTCTGCTCCCACACACTCTACTACTGGCAAGTATCTTGCTAATCATACTGCTGCGGTACGCCATAAGGCTGCCATGTCCATCTCTGCTATAGGTAAACAAACTGTCATCGCTCCTGAGGTTCGCCACATCTGGTGGGTCGGTACAGAGAGGCGGAGCCCCTGAGGACTTCACCCCTCGCACACACTCAAAGGCTCATGGTCTATCTACTAGAGCCACACCTCAAGGTGACCCTCGTGTCACCTTGAGCTCGCATGCAGGACTAGGCCTTCTCGAGCCAAACCCTGCATGCGACATGCATTCACTTTCCACAGCTTGGGGGAGTGCTAGCTCTATGCCACCTCGAGCACAGGAGGGTCGACCGCTCTGTTTTCCCTCCCGGCACACACAACTTCACCTTATGAGAGATAAGCTCCCGCCTCGTCACTCACAAACACAAGCTTGTGGGTCTCAGCCACCATAGGTAGAACCCATTGATCTGGCCCGGGCTTATCCCCAGGTCACCTGGATGGCTAACCCTAAAGGTGAACATGCACCATCTTCGCAGGTCCCTTTCGGAGCCAAACTCAGGCGGAGTCACGAGCCAGCCACTCTTTCCTCTGCCGCTCTCCCAACACAAGGCAAGCACCTCGAGCCCTGTTACTCAAAGGTCTTTCCTAAGATTATCATCTTGAGCAAGCCCCAGGTCATCCGAACATCCTGACCTTGCAAGGGAACTTGGGGCAACGGCTCGATGACGGAATGAGGCCTTCATCCTCCAAAACAGAACCCCCGTTGCTCTCCATCCCCACTCCGTGGTCCAGCTCATAGACATGGCCCTCGCCTGTTCAAAGAAAATGGGGCAGTCCTGGTCTCAGGCTCGATTCTGGAACGAGGTCCACAACTGCCTCAATATTAAGCCAAAGAAGGCCTATAGACTTTTACTAGAGAAGCCTTCAAGGGAGTCGAAGTTGCCACCCCGGACGACTTCCTGCCTTTTAATCCCTCCTCAAACTCCGAGTCCTGAGCAAGTCCAGGAGTAATATTTGGTGATCACCACCTAGAAGCCACGGTCCCAAGACTGTCAAGAACTGGTTCTCACAAGATCGGCATACAAAGCCCAAGTCCAGTCAGGGAAAGCTGAGCCCGTCGAAATTGAATTGCTACTGGTGACTTGCCAGCCTCGGCAGTCTGCCGCATCACCTGACGCTAACCTCCCAGAGGAAACGGTCAGTGTCATGGTGATCAATGACTTGAATGAGGCTCAGGAGGAGCGGGATGAGCATGTTTGAGGATATGATGCAAGCCATCCTCGAAAAGATGGAGTGCTTAGAGGCCTCTAGGGCCCCTTAAGCCTGACTCCCCTACCGGTGACGGCACAGCTCCTAGACAAGGTCCCCCACCGGCCTCTCATGACAGCTCCTCTTCTCGCGGGGTCTCCTAAATCGACATAGATGCTATGGTGGCCCATAGCCTCAAGAACAGCTTTTTGGGCATGCAGGAGATGCCACTCTACCAAAAGTTGTATCGTTCATACATTGACCAGGTGTCGTTTCCCCCGAACTACCTAAAAGGGAAATTCCCCTTGTTCCATGTTACCACATCTCCTCACTAGCATACGACCCACTTCTAAGCAGCCTGTCAGGAGATGGCAACTGACAGATGTCATCTCCTCCACTAGTTCGTTGAAACTCTAGAAGGATCAGCCTTCGAGTGGTATGTTTGGTTGCCGCCGAACACGGTGAACACTTGACAAGGAATGGAGCAGTTGTTCTACCAACGCTTCTATCAAGTCTAAAGGAACGTGGAAACCATCGAGCTCCTCACCATGATGCAATACCGTGGTGAGCCGGTTGATAAATTCATCACTCGATGGAGAGAGTTGGCGACCTTTCATGTCACTCCCATGACTGAGAAGGAAGCAGTCTAGCCCCGCATACGGAACATGCTTCCTGAGATCGCCCTTCTTGTTGAGGCATCCAATCCACCCTCCATGTTAGAGCTCATCTTTAAGGCAGTCCGTATTGAGGGATTGTTCTGGCATGGCAACACCCGTCAGGAACCTGCCAGCTCAAACTCATGCCCCAGTGGTCGTGGCAATCAAAAGGCAGTAATCAATGCGGATGTCACCGTGGTTGACATCAAAGGCTCGACTTCTCAAACCCTGGACCTCTCCAAGGCACTGGCGTCTCAAGTCAGAGGCAAGCGGCAAGCCTACAACAACATCCTGCCACCAAAAAGCTCTGGCGGAAGCGACTACTTGGCCCAACACTAGAATAAGGTTTACCATAATAAGGTTCACCCCTTCAACACGAAGTAGACACCCGCACGACTGCTGCTAGAACATAACAAGATACAGTTGCCAGAGGTCAATACTGCGGAGTTGGCTGGGCAGAAGGCAAATGAGAAGTACTGTGCCTGTCACAGGAGGGTCAGCCACCCCTCTCACGACTGCTATCAGCTCAACGACACTATCGAAGCCCTTATCAACAAGGTTCAGATAAAGCTCGAAGAATTGAAAAAGGCGTTCGGGGAAACTGAGGCATCTCACATAATCATAATGAAAGAAGATGAAGGGGCACCCGCGATTCTTCATGCATTCTTCTCCATGATGCTCGAAGAAGGAATCGCCACCCCCGATTAGACAGCCTAAGTTCCTACCTCCAAGGACTGAGAACCTCTGGTGTCCATATAATCGGATACAAGACCATGATGTCAATGAGTGCACTGGCTTCCATCAGTTCTTAACCGAAAAGTTGCAACAGTACTAGGAAGTTCAAGGCGACCTAGCAAGACAGCCTCGAGTCCCTCTCCCGCCTGCATAAGAAGACCTCCCAACGCAAGCTCAAGGAAGCACCGAGCAAGACGCACTCAAGGTCCTTTTCTAAGTAATGCTTCACTGGGGTCTCGTCACCCTCAAGTCTGCCAGGCAGCCGAGACACCTCTCCCGGGGAACGAAAAAACTCTGGTGCCCCTATCACTAAGTGTGGAGCCATGAACTTAATGACTGCTTTAGATATGAGTCCATAGAGGCAAAGGAAGTCCAGCAAAGTCTCATCGACTGGATGATTCTTCCAAAACATGTCCAAGCCCTCACTCGTGTTCAAGGAGAAGCCATGCTGCAGGCTCCTCATGAGTATGCACTGGACTCCTTAGGGCCTTTGACCTCTCAGCCCTAGGAAGTCTACCATGGGTAAAGCAGGCTCAATTCCCTGAGACCCAAGGCAATCCGCCAGGCTATCGCCTCTCAACAGTCTGATAGGGCGGTCCAAACACCCCCTCGAGGATCCCAAAGGAGACGACGAACACCTAAGTCAGCCTTCCGAATGAATCATCTTCCTCAGCTGTCAACCGAGGAAGAATTCCTCAGACCCCTTCCTCCGCTACGGACCTTGCGGAACATCATCCCAAGCACAGCTCGCCTCATCTTATCATCCAATCAGGCAGATCAATGTCTTAAGAGCCAACCAAAATGGGTGACGATGTTAAAAGCACCCCACAACGGTCAAAGCCGGGGCAAGACCTTAAATACCCCTTACAAACGTCCAACACCAGCGACGACATAAAAAGCTGCCTGAAACAAGTTAATCCTTATTCTCCTTCCCTCTCCTCTATTTCTTCTACAAATACCACTCAATGATGCCCAAACTTCGACTCTTTAATAGGGAATTCGGAAGCATTAGCCTCACCATGTCGTAGCGAGAATGCCTCGAAGAAATGTTGATGCAGGAGGCAGGATTCTCGATAGCCGCCAACGCACTGGCTACCCAAGCCAAAACCAAGCCATCTTTGAGCTCTTGCTCCCATGAAGCCTCCCACATGGTGCAAATCTTGGTAGTACTAACCAGCATGGGGCAAATGAGTCTAAGATAGGGAAAGAAGCTACAGCCCACGCCTCAAAAGTTTGAGATCCTCAAATTTCCTGATTCTTCACTTTCCCCTAAACCTAAACCTCAAACCTCTACATCCCTAGTACAAATGCCTATTACTGACCCACCAACCTTGACCACACCGACTGAATAGCAAAGTCAGCCAATGTCACAAACCAAGATTCAACCAAAACCTGCTTCTAAACTAGCCCTACCATCTACACCCTTGAGTAGCTCAGGAACACAGAAGACAGATGATGATAAAGTGAAATAGATGTAATTGGGCACTTGAGAAAGCTTCCAGCCCTTTGGAGCATCTATGATGCCCTCTTGCTGTCTAGAGACTACCGCATGGCTTTGGACAAGCACTCTCTAACCTAGAGGTGTACGAGACTGAGGTGGAATCCATCGAGGTCGACCCAGCCATTCTAAGCGGGTGCCTGATAATCTCCTTTTCTAAAGATGACCTTCAGCTAGGAGGAAAATTCCATAATTTCCTCCTCTTTGTGAATGGTGAACTGCACACTTACCCTCTCAATTGGATCATGTTAGATGGAGGGTCAGCAGTTAACCTAATCCCAAGAAGGAATCTCACCCAATTGGGTCTGATGACCTCACTCCTACCCACATCACTGTGCAAGGGTTCAACCAATCAGGAGAAAAGCCAACCGGCACAGTGGGCCTCCATCTGAAGATCGGTGACCTCAATGATTATGCTCAGTTTCATGTAATCGACACCGATACCTCTTACAACATCCTACTTGGTCGTCCTTGGCTCCATGATCAGGGTGTGGTTCCTTCCACGCTTCACCAATGTTTCAAGCATAGTAGAGATGGAAGGCGATACACGATCTATGCTGACAAATGATCGTTCCCGATAGCTGAGACTCACTACACCGACGACAAGTACTAGTTCATAGACCTTCCCACACCAAAAAAGTCAAAGGATGACGATAAAAAGTCTGTAAGAGAGACAGGACCTTCGTTTCATGATGACATTGAGGATCTGGGGTGAATGATTACAGACATGTTCAAAGAAGAGGAA
The DNA here is from genome assembly GCF_000471905.2 of Amborella trichopoda. The sequence continues at coordinate 524,524 of NW_006496520.1, read as the reverse complement.
AGACAAGGCAAGATCCCCCCTTTGACTTCTATCCACCCAAGTATACCTTGCCATCTCTCCGAGGTCATGGTATCCTCTCTCGAAGGTAAATCTTCTCCCTCTACTTCTAATTCACCAAAACAAAACGATGAGTCAGAAGTAGCCCTTGAGCCTAAGGAAGCCCCCGTGGTGAACCTACCAACACCTAGGGTCATCTACACATCAGACCAGCAAAGAGTTCTGCCTGTCCCCATCGCCCTTCTAGAGACAGAGCTGGCGTACCAACCGCCACGAGAGGTGGTCCAGGTTCCATCGTCCCTGAACAAGGGGATAGCTGGTAGCCAAAAGAAGGACTTGCACTTCTTCAGGGCTTTTGGAGAAGTACAAGTGGACAAGAGTCAGCCCTCCGGTTCTCAGGAACAGGACCCCATGGAATTTTTAAGAAGCAAGGTGTGTAGCCTTCAGAATAAATTGAAGGCTATGCTCGTCGCTTCAAAACACTTAAGGGAGTTTGTCCCTGAGACCAAGACTTATGATGAGTTCAGAAGCAATGTACCTCGAATCAAAGCCAAAGCTCCCCCAGACTATAGCATTTACAGCGAGCAGGCTCATCAAATCTTGAGAACCATGAATTATGAGCCCCTCTTCAATTAAACACTCAGGGGTGAGGAAGCAACTGTTCCCCCGTTCGAGGTCATTGAAGCCACAACAGGCTGCCACAAGATGAAGAAAGGAGTGAGCTGTTCTTCTTCATCTCAAACCATGAAAGGGGCGGAGGCAATGAAATAGAAAGAAAAGTCAAAAGAATTGTTTCATTCACAAATCAAGAAAGTGTTACAAGCTTCTTTTATTTACAACGAAAAGAAGAACTGAAAAGAGGGCATCATCTAAATCGATCGATTGCTTCATCGATCTTTCCTCTGTACGCTGCAACCGATGTCTTCGCCTGCTCATTCTCGTTCTTCAGTCCAGCCCTGCCTCATGCTTCATTAGAGGGGTCACTTCTTTCAAGGAGCACTGGAGGGCCAAAGCATCATCAAGAAGCACCTTGTCCTTCGCTTCCCAATCGGTAGCCTCCTTCTCCATCTTGTCAAGATTTTGCGTCAGTACTAAAATCTTCGCGTTCAGAGCCACCACCTTATGTTGGCTGGTGATGGGTCCCACAACAAATTCTGATCTCCGAGAGTCTACAACATCCAGCTGCTGCGATTGAGTGTTTACCAATTCACAGTTGCACAAAAGAGAAGACTCCAAAGGCGGTAACTGTGAGCTTTCCAGTCATTATGCAGTCGCTCCTTCTCGCAGGGTCTTCACCCTCCATCTTTCCAGCTCGTTGGCAATGCTGTCAAAATAGGGGACCACCTCAAGAACATTTCCTACTGCGACCCCCCTTAATCGCAAAAGCATTGTGCCAATCCCTTCAAGTGGTAGCTCTTTCATCTTCTGAAAACCCCCCCACAACATCTTGAAGAAGATGACCTGGATTCCACTGAAAGCGGGCTTAGGCAACATGGCAGGAGCAACCATAGTAGGAGAGCTCCCGGCTGTATCCAAAACCTCAGGCTCCTCGAATTTAGGAGAAACCTCATGATGCTTTGGTGCCTCGGCAATAGCTTCCTCACTCTGGCCCCCATTCATGACCACGTCAAGCTCAATCCTTTCATGGCCAAACACCATCGCCTTGACCTCTGCTCGGCACGTGGTCGCCTTCTTCACGTGGTGTCACGACCTCAATCTCATGAAGCTCCACAGCAGCTTTCTCCTCTAAGGCGACAACCACTCCCCGTGGCCTCTCATCTCGGACCGTCCTCACCTCGGAGGGTTCAACACCTTCTCCTTCACCTTCCTCACCCTTGTCTTTCATGGCAATCATTTTAGTGACATGCTCCCCCATGGCACCTGCCTCCTCTATGATTACGGGTGGCACCCCAAACCATCCACGCCTAGCTTCTCAAAGCATCCTACTTCTGTGGTCCCCGCAGATGCACTGCTCGAGGCAGTCCCCTCTTGCTACTCGGATGGCCCTTCTTCAATTCATGGGGCCCTGATCTCTTCTATTATCATGAGATCAAAGGAGATTTTCCTTTCGTCAGTAGGCTCGACAACTGGCAGAACTCCAAGGGCCCTCTTCGCCTCCACCGCCTCGCCACGAGCAGTCCCACCATTCTCGTCTACCACCATTGGGACTGAACCCGCCACCTCAGCCTTAGGTGTCGCTCCCTGATCTGAAGTAACTTCAATTGGGGCAATAGGCTCTGAGGAGTCATCTCGAGTCTCTGAGGAGCCAGGAGAAGATTCGGGTGTGGGAGAAGGTGAGGCCTCAAGAGCAGACAGCGATGGGGAGATGTCAGGAGGCAGACAACCCCCAGAAGAAGCCGAGAGTGAAGAGCCATCTTCTGACTCACAAGTCACCAGGACCCTGCGCCCTTTGCGCCCCGAAGACTTGGTTCCTTTCTTGGCTGGGGCACGAGGAGTCGCTATGAAAGCTTGCTTTTCCTTCACCCCCTTCGCGGACTTGGATTCAGCAGCTTGCCCTTCCTTCTCCCATTCGCTAGCTCAGGCACGGCAATCGACTTTCTTCTCTTCCCTTGCGCTGGCTCGGATATGGCAGCTGGCTTTCTCTTCTTCCCTTTAGCCTACTTAGGCGCACCACCCTTCGATGTCCTAGACTTAGAGGAACTAGTGGCTAGCTTACAATGACAGCCGCTCCCTATCTGTTCATCTAAATCTTGTACCAGATCACTTTCATACCCCATGACTTTACGGCCTTCTGTCCATTTGACGATAGCAGAGAGTTGGTCAAAGATACTCTCCCTCCTCCATATTTTTCCACTGTAATTCGGCGAGGTCGCACGAGTATGCGCCAGTCATAAGGGAAGCTCAGGGTAAAGATTTCACCTATGGGAGGGGTCATAGTCAGTTTTTACTGTCTGGTATCTTGGCTTCAACGGCTATCCTCGCCTTTCCAAGGGTGGTCCACGTCCCAGTACCCCTTATTCACAATTCTCCACCAATTCTTGTGGGCCTTGGTCACTCATGCCATTCTTCCGAAATGGGGCAACACATACTTATTGACCATGGTGGCCTCCAAGCATGTGGCTCAAGTAGTACGGATGTGCCTCGGATGCCAAATCTCCTAGCGGGTCCCCAACTCATCCATCTTCCAACGGGCAGCCTTCTTATGTCGTTTCTCTAAGAACACTGAGAATGAACAGCTCTGATCCAACCTATGCTGCCAAGTGAACCGGTGAGGAAAATAGCCCTCAAGCTTCACACCATGGATAGTACGATAGGACAGAATGCCGCTTTTAACACTCAGCATATGCAACAATTCTTTCGGGCTGGTGAAGTCACCATCCAGGTGGTGGCACAGCTCGTCGATTTATGCGCAGTCTGTGAGGCTTCCAACAGTAAATTCCACCCGGGTCATATGGAGGTGATAATTGAAAAATAGGCTGTGCGCATGGCTTGTGGGATGAAAAACTGCTTCTGACAGGCAATCTTCAGCAAAAATAGACACATGTTGTTCTCCAGCTCTCTGGTTCTACGGTATGTATCCTGGAAGTAAGCTCCAAGCCAGCCATACATGCAATGAACCAGGAAAGCGCTCTTGAAATATTCTGGGAAGGCTTCACCATCATCTATGTTGTTCCCTCCTTCCTCCCCTTTATATGGTCACCCCCTGGAGATGACCCCTATACCATGATAAATGCTGCACCGTATATATAGGTTGTGCAAGAGTTTATTCACTCCCCCTCGCCATGTCGCAGGCCACATAAAAGATGTCAAGATGAATGTCGTCTGACCCCCCGAGGAGGGAAAATTTATAAAGAAAGAGTGTCAAGTAAGCCGTCAGGAAGACAAGCTCATTCTTCCTCCATAGCTCAAAAACATGGGGGGTTTCCTTCTCCCCCTTCTTCGGTGATGGGCCATCCTCATTTACACAGGTGCTGAAGAAGAATTTTACCCACTTAGCGAAGGAAACTCGCCCCTTTTTGGGCTCGTCATAGAGCCGCTGATAGACTTCGAACAATTCTCGAAGCCCGCCGGATGGGGCTTCGTTACCCACTTTCTCCCCTCAAAAAATGACTGAGTTTGGGGGAACAAACTAGTCATACATGTGCCGAGGAGCGGCAGCCAACCGACAAAGTGCAGGTCCATAAGCAAAATCCCTGCCTCTCCATGACCAAGCAGCCATGTGTTGCTAGCATGGCTCCAAGTCTCCAATAACACTTTGACCATGTATGAACAGTGGTCGTAATAGCCCATAGAGCACTGGAGGGTAGCCAGCAAAGAAGCCAGCCTCAAAATATCCCTGAAGTCCCACAACACTTTCAAGGTCCATGAGGAATATCCCTTTAGGTATTGGTGCTCCCTTTGCACCCGCAAACCGAAGGAGGACCATCTCATGCTCAGTGTTTCTGCCATTTGCTTGCCTAGAGTCGGCAGGTTCGCATTAGAGGCTACGTTTTGATGCAGGCAATGCAAAAGGCCTACCCCTTCCTCTATGCTCACATTCTCATAATATCTTCCCTCATCACCAACTGGACAAGGGCGCTTGCATAGGTGGCGCTCAAAGGCCACCAGAGTTCACACAAGACTCGGGTAAGCCAGATGGGCTCACTTCTCACCAAGCTTTTCTTGGTGAATGCATCAATATCGAGCTCCCCATCTCGCAGGAGGTTCGTCAAGTTTGGAAAGGCCGCGACGACACAGCCATCAGAACAAAATCAAAAGAGAGCTAGACGGTCATGAAGAAATTACAACCACCAGGACAAGACTATCGCCATCTGACCACTAAGACGCTCTCGTAGCCTCGCAGAACAAGGGCAGGGCTATCGCCGTCTGCCACCAGGAGGGAATCGTTGTCTCACGATCAATCAAGGACCATCGACATCCCTTGAACTAAGGTGCATTAATGTCTCACTCCAGCCCTCAACACGTGTGACACATGCGATCCTTGAAATCTGGACACCTCGCTTGACACTTCATCGTGGCCTGTTACCGCGCCTGCAAAGGGTGATCGATCGTCGTCCCACGACTCCTAACCTCCTCGACCGTTACGGTCTCCCAACCCTTCGGTTTCCCATCAATGCTTTCTTCTACTGGTCGAGAATCCACTCCCGTCCACCGAGAAAACCCTCTCTACCTTATGCTTGTTATCGAACTGGGTGAAAACCATCAAAAATTCAAGAAAGCTTCCTTGCGACTTTGCGGTTTTCCCTTCTCCCCGATTTCCCATTTCAGCAGTCCACCGAAGCTCACCGAAATTCCACTAAAATTCTGGTGAACTCAATGCCGCCCCTTCTCCTTCTCCTCCGACAACCAGAGAGCTGACAAAGCCCTATGAGCTCTTTGCGACCTCCCCTTCAGCAACAGAATGACCGAAGAAGCACTCGAACTCCGACATGACACCTCTGCAAATTCTACCAAGGCCACGAGATATCCTCTTCCTTGCTCAGAAAGCTTCGATGCTGGCTGAAATCTGTTCGCAAGCATGCTGTGAATCTTCACACCTCCTGAAGTTCATCAGAAAAATCCTCAAGGACCTTTCTCTGCAAGTTCTGCTCAGGACCTGCTTGTCGAAAAACCCTCGTCAGGAGCTTTGGCCCTCTCTCTCTCTAAAAAGCCCTTCTACTATTTTACCCTTCATTAAAATAATAATGTGGGGTTTCTCCCCCTTTTGTACCCCACAGTACCAGAGACTACCCTCGCAAACTCAGAATGATGCTCCAGTCCCCAGCTCTTGACGGTGATAAGACTAAGTTGGGACAACCAAGCCCGAGACTCGAAGCAACATCGTCGCGCACCTCGTCAAGACATCGTCCAGGGGATTAACGCCGCACGCTTTGTTCAAAAGGTTGTCGCTGCACGTCTCGTCCAGGGACTCCCACTTAACGCTTCGTCAGGAGGCTATTGCTGCGTGCCCTGTTAAGGAGTTACCGCCCTGTGTCTGGCCAAAGGCTACTGCTGCGTGCTTCACCAATTGACCTGACGCCATCATCTGGGTCTAATGGTGCATTTAACATCATATAAGGCCATGGCGCTCCCCTTTGGACCATTGTCCCATATCCTCAAGAAGCTCATTCCCTACACCACAACCTCGCCCCTCAGCGAGCCCAGTTTCTGGTAAATGCTCTACTCCTTCCATCGTTATGGTCCGTGCTGCATGACCTTAAACTTCATCGCCATGGTCCGCGATGCATGACATTAGAATGCATCGCCATGGTCCGCGCTGCATGACCTTAAACTGCATCACCATGGTCCGCACTATAATACCTTAAACTGCATCGCATGGTCCGTGCTGCCTGACGTTAAACTGCATGCCCATGGTCTGCGTTGCATGACCTTAAACTGCATCACCATGGTTCGTGCTGGATGACCTTAAACTGCATCATCACGGTCCGTCTTGCATGACCTTAAATTTCATCTCCATGGTCCACGCTACATGACCTTAAACTGCATCGCCATGGTTCGTACTGCATGACCTTAAAATGCATTCATGGTTCGCATTGCATGACCGTAAACTGCATAGCCCTGGTCTATGCTGCATGACCTTAAATTGCATCGCCATGGTCCATGTTGCTGACCTTAAACTGCATCGCCATGGTCCGTGTTGCATGACCTTAAACCGCATCGCTATGGTCCTCGCTCCATGACCTTAAACCGCATCGCTATGGTCCGCGCTACATGACCTTAAACTGCATCGCCATGGCCCACGCTGCATGACCTTAATCGCCATGGTCCGTGTTTCATGACCTTTAACTGCATAGCCATGGTCCATGCTGCATGACCTTAAACTGGATCGTCATAGTCCTCATTTCACGACTCAAAACTGTATGACCATGGTCTGAACTGTATGACCTTAAACTATAGCTGAGGTCTATTTGCATGAGCTCAAACTGCAAAGTCCTTGTCCCATGACTTCAGCGTTATGACCATGGTCTAGCTATGTGACCTTAAACCATAGTGCACGTCCTGGCCGCATGACGTTAAAAGGCTTAGCATCATGGTCTAAACTATATGACCTTAAACTGTAGCGGTGGTTTAGTTGCACGACCACAAACTGTATGGCCCTAGCCATATGACTTTGAACTTCACAGCCATGGTCCGAGCTACAAGACCCTAAAACTGTAACGTGCAGCACTCTAAAAGGTCCATACGCATACCTCTAACTGAACCCCCAATGGAGTTAGATGTATGTATGGGTTGTACAATCTCATCACCTCCAGAGAGTTAGGGACATCCTTCCTTTAACCCACGAGGGGGTTCATCCGTGCCTTGGCCTCTCAGAGTTCCATGCACACCGATATTCATTATCCCCATGGAGTCACACTGGCCCTCCTAATCCCCAGTGAAGCCTTTCCCCTTAACTACCCCTTGTAGGGTCACCACCTCCATCTACATCTCTTCACATGTGGATAACCTTAACTATCTTTATTCCCAGGGAGTCAGGTTGCTATCCACATACCTACCCCCATGCAACCCTACTAACAAGGTGACCTGCACACCGTCCATGCTGCATGACCTTAAACTACATAGCCACGATCCAAGCTATATGACCATAAATTGTAGAGGAGGTCTAGTCGCATGACCTTAAACTGCACGGTCCTAGTTGCATGACTTTAAACTATGTAACCACGGTCCAAGCTATATGAACTTAAACCATACTGCACAGCTGCATGATGTTAAACAATTCACCCAGGTCTAAGAGGCACGATCATAAAGATGCCCCATGTGCGTGTGCAGACCTCGCTTTTACGTGCATCGCCACACACGTCTTCCCTAACCGGCCCATTGGTGAGTGCATACCCTCTTCTTCTTCTTCTCTCTAGTGAGCCTACCCAGGTTCACATGCCCATCACGTGCATCACCACACACGTCTTCCCCAGCTGGCCCATTCGTGTGCGTGGGCCACCTACACCACATCTATTGCCCCTCTAGTGAGTCTACATGCACACACACACCCTTTACATGCATCGCCACACACATCTTCCCTAGCTGACCCATTCGTGTCCGTGGGACACCTTCACCATCTTTCATTTCATTCCCCAACGTCTTACCCATGCTCACCAAACTGCGAGACATCTCGCTGCTAACTAATGGGTCACCACTTCACCTACCATCCAATAGACTCTCTACAGGCCCCTTGATGCCACCTTCCTAAGTGAGTCAAAGTCACACCCAAACTCACTCTATGGCCTCTATAAACTACCATTCCGTATCACTACGGTCCAGCTGTATGACCTTAAAACTATAGTATAGTCCTAGCTGCATGACATTAAAAGGCTTCTCATTGGTCTCGAAGGCACTACCCTAAATCATGCCTTCTCTAAAAATGACACCTGGACAATGGAACGCCATGAGTAAAAATGACAGACAGACATGGTCATGAAACCATGAGTAAGAGAGTTCTGTGGAAAAATAAACCTAGGCACGATCAAAACCCCAAAAGGGTACCATGAGAAAAAATGGATGAAAAGGGTGGAAATGAAAACAAAGTCATGGGTAAAAGAGCATAGAAATAACGGAAGTTGGTGAAAACCATCTTCACGATGCCACTTTCCCAGTTCAAGTGGAAACTCGTGAAAGGGCGCTTGGATCGACAAAGAAGGTTGACGTGATTCCACAGCCTCAGTCGACACCCTAGCTTCCATTGCTCATCAGGGAGTGAGAACCTCATAAGATCCATCGAGTTTCCACGGCTCGTTAGGGAGTAAGAGCTCATAAGATCTTTTCAGTAACCATGGTTCGTCAAGGAGTGACAGCCTCATAAGATATCTCTAGTTTCCATGGCTCGTCAGGGAATGAGAGCCTCATACGATCTCCCCAGCAATCAAGGCTCATTAGGGAGTGTGAGCCTCATAAAATCTCCCTAGTTTTAAGGGCTAGTCAGGGAGTTAAAGCCTCATAAGATCTCCCCAGTTTCCAAGGCTTGTCAGGGAGTGGGAGCCTCATAAGATCTCCCCAATTTCAATGGCTCGTCAGGGAGTGAGAGCCTCATAAGATCTCCCCAGTTCAGCAACAACAAGAGTCCTTTAGGGTGAGGACGATGATGAAAAGATCCCTTCAGAAATGCTAAGGGCGATTGCTGGAATGGATCATCCCAACTAGTCTAGAGTACCTGCAAAATTGGGTGTATACTGGTTCAACGTAGAAATCCATGTGTTTAGATGTAAGAACTTTAAATTTAGAGTGAATTTATACTTAAAATGGAAGTATAGAGGATTTCATGCTAAAAACTGTAAAAAATTTGTTTTTTGTTTTTTTCTAGAATATTAACTCCCCGAGTTAGAGCAAAGACTGATAAGGCAAGGGTTGCTACAGGATTCAGGGTATGTCTCGCCAAAGCCCTCTAGCCAGTAGAGGACCAGACTTTTGGGCAGGCCAGAAGCCCTCGACTTGACTCTGCTAGACGAGACCCACTGGGATACGCTACACATCAAAGGCAAACCTAGTGTAGCAACTGTGCGGACCAGAGGTTCGTAGCATTTGACCTTAAAAAAAGGCCTGGTTCTATACAAGGAGGTCCTAGCAAACGCCTCAAGCTCTAGAACCACAGATAGTCTCTTGAGGGGCATGCTATTTGAAGGTATTTTTCATCAATACGAGGCCCCTACTGAATACAGTCCTAGCAAGTACTGGAAATTTTGAGAGTTACAGAAAAGTCCCAAAACCGGTGAAGGTCTTCATGACATCTTTCAAAATTCTCCTACCAAGTTTCGTTGCATTCCGACATGTCTAATGCAGTGCAAACTGAGAAATAGATTCGAAAGAATCAGCCTCTAGCACCCTCAAATAGACCCCTATAACTAGAGCTAAATTTTTAGCATCTCAAATTTCTATGGAACCACAACCATTGGACCCGACACGATTGCAAGCCCTAGGGGTCAAGTTTCAGCCCAAACGGACACTCTAAGAAGAAGTTATAGGTGAAAGAGTGAAACAGGATGAGTCGCATGCTATTCCCGTGCGGCCACCCTGCAACACTACACCATTAAAGGAACAATCAAGACTAGTGACTTCTTACACTCATATCTTGGCCGTCACATGTCGAATCATGCTCAAGTTTGGTTAGCATGTTTGTCTAGTCAAGACGAGTGATTCGCTATGTGGCACGCCCAGTGACGATACCCGAGCGCAATGAAAAGCTAGAGAGAAGTTGCTAATCCGTGAAGAATGTACAGGAAATTCAGTAGCGTCGTGCCTCACTCGAGCGGCCAAATCACGCCGCTTGTAAGCTCGATCGACGCGAGACAAAATCCATTGTGGACATAAGGTCTAGGGCTATCTCTGACCCGAACTCCGTACATGATGAATGATTGAATTCTGCACAAGAATCCAACAAACAGACCGCAAACCATCACTGGAATCCTTGATTCTAATCAAAATTCCAAACTTGCAAAATCTGCGTTCGACCACGAAATCGAGCTGAGTTTGATGCCCCATGATCGTAGCAGCAAGCTCAGTGTGAATCAGCACCATGTGTGAGTCTCCCTCCCCTGCTTCTTGTCTGTCTCTTTTTCTCAAGGAAGTCTGTAGACGGCACTTCCCATCGCCGCCTACTGACATAGCTTTGATGTCTCGGTGAAGAACCTAGACGGTGAAGTGTGTTACCACTTGTAGGAGTCGTCCTTTGCTGTGCATCTAGCGTAGATGGAGATACCTATCGCCGCCCATTAGAAGTCCTAGTAATACCCATCACCATTTGGGAGATTCCTCCATGCGTCCAGTTCTTATCCTCTTTCCCCCTATGTCCCATGGCTATTGCCGTGTGACCTAGGAGAAGCCATCGTCGTGTGCTTGTTAGGAGCTAACGCCGTCCACAAGGGACGCACCGCCTTCCTCCATTGCCCACCATGATTTCTATCTATGTCTAGCTTTCCCTTCTCTTCATCGTCTCGTTCTTTCCTCTCCACCTATCTCTCTTCTCACTTGATTAGGTGAAGGCTTAGCCTAGCGCCGACACGCCGAGCACAGTTCTGAGTAGTATTGCCGTCGTGCTGGTCCTTGAACCATGCCTGTCTTACTACCACATTGAGTTGACAACTTGTGGCCGTCATGCTAGTCTCACCCTTTCATCAAGTTCTCTTCTCCTTTCTAGCTTTCTTCTAACCTTGCACTTCATCACCTTCTCTCATGACTGTGCATTACCCCAAGACAAGGGTGGGTCCTTTTTGACCCACTTGTCCTACAAAATAACTATAGAAGTGTTGTGAAGAAAAACTGGAGGATTACAGGTCAAGGGAGGTGATTTCGAACCAGCTCAAGCAGCTGAGGGGTCTTCTTCATGATCTACGAGGGCGCCCATGTGAGCCAGCTCGAGTAAGTCCCAAACCCACCAAAACTTCCTCTCTCATTGTTTGGTATACCTACCCTTGCCCTCTAGCAAGGTTATGAGAGAACGATCCCTAGTCTCGGGCCCACCAGAGTCTTGAGACACAAGTCGCTCTATCACCTAGATTTGAAGGGTGAGATTGAGGCACCTAACTAGTTGCATGACCTAAAACTACATAACCACGGTCCAAGCTATATGACCTTAAACCATAAGGTGCGTCCTGGCCGCATGAAATTAAATTGCTTTGCCCAGATCTAGAAGCTGCAACCTTAAAACATACCCCCATTAACCGCACACCCCTTTCATGTGCATCTTCATGCATGCTTTCTCTAATCACCCATTTGTGTGCGTCTACCCTCTTGTTCTCCCCAATGAGCCTACTTAGGTGCATGCGTCCTTTACGTGCATCTCCATGCACGTCTTCCTTACCTGGCCCTTTCATGTGCACGGGCCACCTTCACCATCTTTCATCATCCCCCAGCGAGTCTTTCACATGCTCACCAAACAGCAAGACATCTTAGCACCAATATTTGTCGTCAGCTAGTGGGTCACCACCTTTCACCTACCATCCAATCAACTCTCCACAGGCAACTTCATGCCATTCCCCTAAGTGAGTCAAAGTCATCACCAGACTAACTCTGTGGTCTCTACAGGCTGTCATTCCTTACTGCTACGGTCCAATTATATGACCCTAACCTAGCACGTGTCCTGACCGCATGACGTTAAAAGGCTTCGTACATGTCTCAAAGGCACGACCCTAAGTACGCCTTCTCAAAAAAAAAGGGGGACGGTGTACACCTAGACAAGGGATCATCATGAATAAAAATGACGGATGGGCATGGTCACGAAATCATGAGTAAGAGAGTTCTGTGGAAAGCAAAATCTGGGCACGGTAAAAACCCCAAAAGGTAATTGTGAGTAAAAAATGATAAAAAGGGTGGACATGACCACAAGTCATGGGTAAAAGAGCCCAAAAGTAACAAAAGTTGAGGAAAACCGTCTTCACGGTGCCACTTCTCCTATTCAAGTGAAAACCCATGAAAGGGTGCTTGGACCGACAAGTCATGCTGATGCACGACTACTGCCTCAGTCGACATTCAATTTCCAAACGGTCATGATGCTATTGAGGTCTGCCTAAAATCCTTAAAAGCTAGCATTCAATCATAGGCCAGATGGCTCATCAAAGAGTGAGAGCCCCACAAGATCTCCCTAGTTTCATGGCTCATCAGGGAGTGAGAGCCGCATAAGATCTCCTCGGTTTCATAGCTCATCAGGGAGTGAGAGTACAAAAGATCTCCTCGGTTTCATAGCTCATCAGGGAGTGAGAGTCGCATAAGATCTCCTCAGTTTAACAAAACAAGAGTCCTTGAGGACGATGACTAAAAGATCCCTCCAAAAAATCTAAGAGACTTCGCAAAGGAAAGAAACTGAGGAAGCTAAGGTCTAACCTGCCATAGTCTTCAGGGTAGCCTTTGCCAAATCCCCTAGCCTACATGAGACCAGACTTTCAAGTTGGGTGAGAAGCCCCGACTTGAACCCGCTTGATGGTACCTACAGGAGTTACCTTGAGCATAAAAAACAAACCTGGTGTAGTATCAAACAATACCGATCAAAGTGTCGTAGCATTTGGCCTACAAAAAAGGCTTGGTTCTGTATGAGGAGGTCTTGATAAAGGCATCATGCTCTAGAACCACTGATAGTCTCTTGAGGGTGTAGACTTTACAAAGATCCCACAAACTTCCCAAATGAGTGCACTTCTCAATTTTCTTGATGCACAACATTCGGTGGGTCATGCTTTTGGAAGGCAGTTTTCATCTACATGGGCCCCCCCGCTAAATAAAGGCCTAGCAAGTAGTGAAAATGAAGACAGTCTCAGAACATCCCTAGAACTGGCTAACTTCACGAGCTCTCTCACGAATCTTCTGCCAAATTTTGTCACATTCCATCATGTGGAAGGCAGTTCAGACTGAGAAACAGTTACGACAAAATCGGCCTCTACCACCCTAAAATGGACCCTTATAACTAGAGCTACATTTTCAGACCACCACCATTGGATCTGGCATGGTTGAAAACCTTAAGGGTCAAGTTTTAGCTCAAACAGATATTTCAGGAAGAATTTATAGGCGAACGGGAGAAACCGCATGCTATTCCCGTGCGGCCACCCTGCAAGACTACACCATTGACGAGACAGTCACGACTAGTGATTTTTGACACTCATATCTCAATCATTCTAAGTCAGATCTTGCTCAAATTTGGTGAACATGTTCTTCTAGTCATGACGAGCGATTCGATATCTAGCACACCTCGTGACGATACCCAAGGGCAAAGAAAATCTAGAGAGAAGTTGTTGATCTGTGAAGAAAAGTGTCGAAAATTTCGTAGCATCATGCCTCGTTCAAGTCGCCAAATCACGTCGCTCGTGAGCCCGATCTACTCGAGACCAATTCCATTACGGGCGTAAGGTATTGGGCCATCTCTGACTTGAATCCTGAACATGATTAACTGTTGGATTCTGCATACCAATCACGCGAACAGATTGTAAATTCCATTGCCGAAATCCTTGATTCTAACAAAAATTCCAAACTAGCAAAATCTTCGTTCGGCCACAGAATCGAGCTACGTTTAGTGCCCTGTGATCATAATGGCATGCTCAGTGAGATTCAATGAAGAAAACACAGAAAAACAACAAGGAACAAACACACTATAGATCTAAAGTTTCAGGATCTACTCAAATTTCAAGTCAAATGATCGTGCACCAAAAACACGATCCATGGCTTGAAGTTGGTGTCAAATTGATCGCCATGTGGAGCATTACGAGAAAAAAATCATCTTACAATCAACTAGACACCAAAACGACCCCGGATCAGCCATGCAAGATCATGCAAGTTCTAGGGTAACATAGGGACTATTATGGAATTCTATGACTTGTTAAGAAGGGGCAAATTTTTCATTTTGCACCCTACTTTCTAACTTATTTTAATTCAAATTAATCTTAATTTTCAGCAATTAGGGTTACTTTTGATCATCCACCCATGTTTGGGGCATACTTTTACTGTACTATGTACCTATCATTGTACG
>NW_006496520.1:454197-509526 GCF_000471905.2 Amborella trichopoda | reverse complement strand
ACCATTGTGGTTTCATGTTTGAGAGAGAGAGTGAGGTGAGAGAAACTTTTTGACTGGTGCCCCCAGGGTTGAGGTAAACCTTTTCTCTCTTCTTTTTCATTTCTTCTTCTCTCTCTTCCCCCCTCTCTTCTCCCACTTCTTCCTCTAAGTTTTATGCAGAGGCTGTGCACGACAGTGGATGTGCTGTGCATGCCTCTCCCTTGGTCCCACATTTTGTGTATGGCGATGGTAGTGCCATGCACGAGCCCCCCTCCCCTTCTATTCGTCAGTCTCTTTCTTCTAGTGAAGTCTATAGACAGCGCTTCCTATCACCGCCCATAGACGTAGCTGTGACGTCGCGACGAAGAACCCAGACAGTGAAGCTTGTTGCCGCCTGTAGGGGTCACCCTTTATTACGCTTCTAACGGAGACGTCGATACCTATCACCGCCTGCTAGAGGCTCTAGCAACACCTATCGCCGTCCGTGAGCTTCCTCCGCATGACTGACACCTATCGCTGTTCTTCTTGCATCCCGCACCTATCGCCATTCAACCTAGGAGAAGTTATCGTCGTGTGCCTCTTCACGAGCTGAAGCTGTCCACAAGGGATGTGTCATCTCCTTGCATTGCCCACTGTGATGCCTATTGACTTCTAGACTTCCCCTTATCTTTGTCATCTCGTTCTTTCCTCTTCACCACTTTCTCTTCTCACCGGATTGAGTGTACACTTAGCCTGTCACCGACGCGTCGACCTCGGTTCTGAGTAGTATTGCCGCCATGATAGTCCCGAGAATCATGCCCGTCTTACTACCACTTTGAGTCAGTAATTTCTGGTTGTCATGCTAGTCTCACCCCCACATCATGCTCTCTTCTCTTTTCTATCTTTCACCAAACCTTACACTCCATCACCTTCTCATATGAACATGCATTACCCTAAGACAAGGGTGGGTCCCTTCAACCCACTTGTCTTACAAATTAACCATAGATAAAATAAGAGGATTACAAATCAAGGGTGGTGATTCCTAACCAGCTCAAGCAGCTAAGGGGCTTTCTACTTGATCTAAGAAGGCGCCCACACGAGCCAGCCCGAGTAAGTCCTGCACCCACCTAAAATTCCTCTCTCATTGGTTGGTATACCTACCCTTGCCCTAGAGCAAGGTTCTAAGAGAGCGATCTCAAATCTCGAATTCACCGGAAACTCGAGACATGTGCTACCAGATCACTAGATTCAGAGGGCACGATCGAGGCACTTAACCAATACTGTGACACTAGAAGCATGATAATTCGATACTGGCCACTACGCAATGGACCACCCATTGGTAGGGGGACTTTTATTCTCTGACAAACTGTGGGACTGCCATACTGTGATATAGTGAGACTGACCACTACGCAAAGTGGCACCCATTGGTACTGACACCGTTTTATTGAGGAAAACATTATGTAACTGATAAACTGTGATAGACTTTGACTGACCACTACGCAATGGGTCACCCCATGGTAGTTGGATACTGAAAGCTGACAACTGTACCTCGACCCCAATGATAGGATTGGGGTCGGGAAGTAAACCGAGAGATTGGGTGGGTCGCACCCCCCAATTGTTATTGGCACTATGCATTGGGTCACCCAATGGTAGAGTAACATTCATTCGCTAAAAGGGCACATGAGAAGATCATGTCTTGTAAGGCCTCTGCCTATCAATTACCCCAAAACGAGCTAGGGATGTGTGTATGTGTGAGGGCATTATGAAGTGGGGCACCCACTTGTCATTGTCTTCCCTCCTGAGTGAGGGTTGAGGTTTCAGGTGGTAGGATTGGCTCAGCCTGAGTAATGGAACTTCTACTTCAAGAGTAGGCCTGTCCAGTTTCTATAAATGTTATCTATTAACCTTACTATTTTGCCTAAAGTGAAATAACTTATGACTTATACTTTGTGTATTGAACTTATTTTCTTATTATACTATTAGAATACTGAAAGGAATTCTAGAGGGCTTCCCCTTGGTATTTTGTGAATAAGTTTGCATGCTTACTGTTACCACTGTTGTAATTGTTGGGATGCAATGGTGTCGATCTACTTACTGGGCTGTTAGCTTACATCTTATGTGCATGACTGTAGAGGGAAAGTGTTAGTCTCGGATCTAAAGGCGGGTAACTGTGTTATGCTCAGGTGGTTGAAACTTTAAGTCTGAAGAGCTATCTTCTGATGCTTTCTATAATATGTTTTTGGTGGTCTTACCACTGTGATGGTAATGTTACACTTTGTATTTTGGGGCGATTAGTGCCTTTAAGAAATTGTAAGAAATTTTTGATAGCCGGTGAAATGGAAATGGTTGTTCTTTTGAAATGATATTTATCTTTATGTGTAGATTTTAGTTTTACTTTCATGGTTCTCTCTTGATTTCGTGTTTTCATGCGATTGAGCCACTCTCACTTGAGTGACGTTCGGCACCTCATGTCGCAGTCCCACACCCTGCCACTACCGACTCATACGGTTAGGGTTTGGGCTTAGAGTCGTGACAATTTATGGTATCAGAGCAGCCAGGATAGGATTCTTGGCCTAGGAAGCCTTAGGAGTGTCTGCAGGATAGTTCTTTGATTGGTTAGTAACTGGATGTTTGTGTTTTACGTTGAAGATACCGAAGACTCGTGCTAACAATGTGAGTTCAAGCAATGACAACACCTAGGCCTTCGATGAATTCTTCAAAACCTTGGGGGCTATGACATAAACAATGAGAGACTTTATGGCGACCCCATCTACTCCAGCCTCTGATCAGAGTGATAGCAGTTTGATTGAAAGGTTCAGGAGACTGGCAACTCCAAACATTGTGGGGCATGGGGGAGTAGAGCAGGCTGAGAGATGGAGAAGACAGATTGAAAAGATATTTGAAGTTCTAAATTGTTCAGACGAGCAGAAGGTTAGGCTAGGTACGTTTATGCTCAAAGGAGAAGTTTTGGAGCTTAGTAAAGCAGTCGAGGAAAGGTTAGGATTTGTAACTACTTGGAAGATTTTCAGCAAAGTATTTTATGAGAAGTATTTTCCCGACTCCGTAAGGGAAAGGAAAGAGGTAGAATTTATAGAACTGCAACACGAAAAGATGTTCGTAGAGAAAATATTTTGGTAGAGCAATATGCAGCGAAATTTGCTGAACTCTCCAGATATGCACCACATATTATTAACTCTGAGGCGCAAAATGCTAGCAAGTTTTAAAGGGCCTTCTGCCCGATATAAGGGGGAGGATTATTTCAGCAAACCTCAAGACCTTCTCCCAATTAGTGGATCTGGCCCTAATGATAGAGAGAGATTGTGAAAGCTTTCAAGCTAGAAGAGAAGGAATATTGGGTGTAGCACAGTCGGGAAGTTTTAAGAAGAAAGCGCGACCACCTCCCAGGAAAGAGTTAAAGGGGAGAAATAATTAGGGCTGTTTCAATATTCCAGGGGCTTTTTCAAATGATGTATGGATCAACTGAAACCCAGTCTATCCTCATTGTTGTCAAGGTAATCATATAAGAGCAGAGTGCTTTAGGAAGATTAGGGCCAGCTTCCGATATGGCAAGCCAAACCATCTTGTGAAAGACTGTCCCGTCAAAGGACTAGAGGACCGACCAAGGGCTCTAGGGCAGGTAGTCGCCCTGACAGAGCAAGAATCGAAGGCATCATCCTCTTTTATCTGAGGTTCGCTTTCTGTATGTGGATTTGAAGTAAGAGTTTTAATTGATCCTGGATCTTCCCATTCATTTGTTGCACCACACTTTGCATGTCACCTAGTTAAGCCTGCACAACTTGACTGGACTCTGGTAGTATGTACACCTCTGGGAAAGTCAATAGAAATTGATATAGGTTAGAAATAGTGTGGAGTTGTGATTGAAGGGCATATGTTGCCTATAGACTTGGTACTCCTAGATATCCAAGACTTTGACATTATTTTGGGAATGGACTGGTTGTCCACTCACTATGCTACAGTGAACTGCTTTGATAAGACTGCGACCTTTAGATGCTTAGGCCAACCCGAACTGAATTTTATGGGCATCAAGGATGTTTCTCCTTTACACCTCATCTCACCCCTTTGGATTCCTTGCCTGTAGGCCAAAAGATGTGTGGGATACTAGGCTTATGTAGTAGAGAACCGAAATGTCCAGTCCAAATTAGAAGAGATACCGATGGTGAGAGAATATCCAGAGGTCTTCCTTGAAGAGTTAACTTCTCTTCCCCCATTTAGGGAGATTGAATTTGAAATAGAGTTGTCCCCTAGTACTACTCCTATATCTAAAGCCCCTTATAGGATGGCCCCAATTGAGTTAAAGGAATCGAAGGAGAAATTACAAGAATTGTTGGATAAGGGGTTCATCCGACCTAGTGTGTCATCATGGGGCACACCAGTTTTGTTTATTAAGAAGAAAGATGGGACCTTAAGACTATGCATTGACTATAGGCAGTTGAATTAGGTCACAGTAAAGAATAAGGACCGATTGCCAAGAATTGATTACCTATTTGACCAACTACAAGGGGCCCGATTATTTTCTTAGATTGACCTTCAGTCAGGTTACCATCAGTTGCGGGTTAAGGAAGATGATAGCTCCAAGACCGCATTCAAGACTCGTTATGGCTACTACGAGTTCTTAGTCATGCCTTTTGGGTTAACAAACGCCTCACCGTCTTTATGGATTTGATGAACAGAGTTTTTAGACCCTATTTGGACAACTTTGTAGTGGTCTCTATAGATGATATTTTGGTATATTCCAGGAATAAAGAAGAACATGAACGACATTTAAGATCGATCCTCTAGGCCCTAAGAATTGAGAAGTTATATGACAAGCTGAGTACGAGTGAATTCTGACTCCCAAGCATGGCTTTCCTTGGGCATATTGTTTCTAAAAACGGGGTTGCAGTTGATCCTTGTAAGATTGAGGTTGTGGTTAAGTTGGAAAGACCAATGAATGTATCCAAAGTCCGTAGTTTCCTGGGACTTGCAGGGTATTATAGACGTTTTGTGGAGGGGTTCTCGAAGATAGCACTTCCTCTGACCCGCCAGATTAAGAAGGAAGTCAAATTTGAATGCTTTGATAACTGTGAGAGAAGTTTTCAAGAACTGAAGAAAAGACTGACCACAGCCCCGATATTGACCTTGCCTAAGGGGAATGAAGATTTTATAGTTTACACGGATGCCTCGCACAAAGGGCTTGGGCGTGTACTAATGCAACGAGGAAAGGTTATAGCCTACGCCTTCAGGCAATTAAAACCATATTAGCAAAAGTACCCCACTCATGATTTGGAGTTGGTGGCTATGGTGTTTGTCCTAAAAATTTCGAGGAATTATATGTAAGGGACCCAATTTAAAGGATTCATCGACCATAAGAGCCTTAAGTACTTATTTTCTTAGAAATATTTGAACATGAGGCAAAGAAGATGGATGCATTTTCTCAATGATTATGATTGTACCATCAACTACCACCCGGGTCAGACAAACGTCGTGGCAGATGCCTTAAGTAGGAAGCATGTGTTGTCAATGGCTCACATGATGGTCCGAGATGAAACTACCAGAAGATGCAATAGAATGGCACCCAGCTTCGCCCCATGAAAATTCAGAAGGAATAATTTCATATATAAGAATAGAACCCCATCTCTTTCAGCAAATCCAGGTAGCACAAAAGGAAGATCCTCAATTTATGAAAATTTTCGAGGAAATCAAATTGGAAGGTAAGGAGGATTTTTCTTTGGGCAGTGATGAAGTGTTAGGATTTAATGGTCGAGTTTGTGTCCCTAATAATGACGAAGTAAAAAGGGCTATCTTGGAAGAAGCACACCACTCCCATTATATAGTACACACAGGGAGCACAAAAATGTATCAATATCTAAAAAGGGTCTTTTGGTGGAATAATATGAAGAGGAAAGTTGCACAGTTTGTTTATAGGTGTTTGACGTGTCAGCAGGTGAAGACTGAACATCAAAAACCTGTCGGATAATTATAGCCCTTACCTGTGCTAGAGTGGAAGTGGGAGCACATAACTATGGACTTCGTGTCGGGCTTGTCTAGATCAAGTATGGGGCATGATAGTATTTGGGTCATTGTGGACCGACATACTAAAGTCGCTCATTTCTTGTCGATCCGCACTACCTACACCCTGGACAAGTTGTCCCAACTATACATCAAGGAGATAGTAAGACTGCATAGGGTGGCTGTTAGTATTGTGTCTGACAGGGACTCTAGATTTACTTCAATGTTTTGGAACAGTCTACAGTCGGCCATGGGGACCAAACTCACTTTCAGTACAACTTTCCAACCTCAGATTGAGGGACAGCCAGAAAAACCATTCAGACCTTAGAAGATATGCTGAGGACCTGTGTCACATATTTTAAAGGAAACTGGGATGATCATCTGCCTTTGATAGAGTTTGCATATAACAACAGTTTCCAGGCCAGTATCAAGATGGCACCTTTTGAGGCATTATATGGGAGGAAGTGCAGATCACCTATATGTTGAGATGAGGTTGGTGAGAGGAAACTGTTAAGGCCAGAGATTGTTCAAATAACCTCAGAGAAGATCTCTTTATGTCGAAAAAGAATTCGAACAGCTCAAAGTCGATAGAAGAGTTATGCCGACAATCGTAGAAGGGACTTTGAATTTGAAGTGGGTGATCGAGTCTTTCTGAAAGTATCTCTAATTAAGGGCATAATGGGATTTGACAAAAACGAGAAACTGAGTCCATGATTTGTTGGACCCTTTGAGATTTTAGAAAGGATTGGAGTCGTGGCATATCGATTGGCCCTACCGCCCGAGTTGGCCAATATTCATGATGTGTTTCCTGGGTCACTAATGAGAAAGTATCAGCCAGATCTATCCCACGTCCTAAAGTATGAGCCGATCCTGATCAGGGAAGATTTGACTTATATTGAACAGTCAATTGAGATACTGGACAAAAGAATTCAAGTATTACGCAACAAAGAGATTCCCCTAGTCTAAGTTTTATGGTAATATCATTTGAGAGATGAATCAACGTGGGAAGGAGAAGATGCGATCCAGGATGAATACCCCCATTTATTCAATTAATTAAATTAACGATTTTGAGAACAAAATCTTTTTAAGGGGGGATGATGTAAGGACCAAAGTTTCCCAACCATAGTATCACGCATGGTGGTAGGAGTCTATTAAAAAGAGGCAGCACCTTCTGTGACTACGGTACAACACCGCGCACGAATGAGGGGCATCGACATTTATGAATGAGGAGCAGCGCCAGCCATGAAGAAAGAGAAGAAAGTCAGCACCGGCTGTGTAGCGTCAGCTGTGTCTCACCGTGTGTTATGAGTGCCTGTTGTGTAGTACCCAACTGTGTCACATCGTGTGCTTAGCATTGGCTGTGCAGTGACGGTTGTGTAGCGTTGGCTGTGTCTCGTTGTGTGCTTAGTGGAGGCTATGTAGCAGTGGCTGTGTAATGCCGGCTATGTCTCACCATGTGCTTATCGCTAACTGTGTCTCTGATGTGCATGACTTGTGAGTGCCACCTATTGCGTGCATGTTGTTTTGGGTGCAACTTATCCAGGCTTGGTGCCACTTAGACAGCGACCCCAACCTCATGTGTCCTTATGACTTCCCTCTCACCAACGCCAGTCATTCTTCCCTCATCTCTTCTCTCTCTAAGGCACAAGTTTGGAGAAGCTGTTGTGGGAGGCAACCATTGTTGGACTAAAAAGAAGGTTGTGAAAGAAGGTTTGGGGAGGGAACTTTTGCTATTAAGGTAAGTGCATCCATCACCATTGCATTATAGTCATAAGAACTCATGGATTTTATACTTATGATATGAGTAATGAAAGTGTATGTGATGTGGCTAATTCTTATGCCTTGTTCACTGAAAATTGGAGCTTATGTTTTATGATGAATGTGGATGCTGAGAATGAATGTATGATTCGTAAATTCTATAAAAAATGCATGTTTATGTGTGTACATTGTGAGAGAATAGTTGTTATCATGTTCTTCACTATGAAATTGAGGTTATGAAACATGTTCTTGCGGTATATATGGCATTACTGTGAAATTTCCAGACTTCACACATTTTTTTAGAGGCCTTGTGGACAACCATACGAGGTACCATTGACTTTAAATCACCACCATTGGAAAGATATACGAGTTTGGTAAAATGTTTGTGCTTACCCACTACTAACACTCTTTATAAAAATGAAGTTATGCTTCAAAATGTACATATATGTCACTGTGGACTGCTTTTCCAGAATTTTCCACTAACACTATTGTGGTCATTGAATTTAACTAACCAAGCAAGGTCCATTTCCTGTCAAACCACAGCCATTTGAAAGCTCATTGAGTGGGCTAAAATTTCATGTAGATATTATTTTGAAATTCTTCTTAGATTGAAAGTTATGTTTTATTTTATGAAGATAGGTCCCTATGGACAGTTTTGATAAAACTTCAAATTAGCACCTTATTTGGCACAAACCATTGAAAAACCAAATGGAGTCCAAATGTTTTCAAATTGGCCTTGTTAGAAATATACATGCCTTGTCCTTTACTTTTATTTTGAGATTGTCTCAAAATACTTCACGATTTAAGAATTATAGTGATACGGAATTGGGTTTGTCGTTGTTCCATGTACACAATAGGGTACAGCAAGTAAACCTTCATTTCCTTGAACCTCTGTTTGATTGTCTTCAAACCACCCCCATTTGAAAGATGGATGCGTCTAGTATAAAATTAGTTTGAGAACCATCTTCAAATTTCGAATGGAGCAAAATTTATGACTCTAATTGTGAGTGCACATCATTGCCTATAATTACAGGAAATTGAGCTGTAATGCTTAATGGTGATACTGCTACTGTTACTGTGATACTGCTACTGTTACTGTGATACTACTACTATTACTGTTACTGTGATACTGCTATTGTTACTGTGATACTACTACAATTAATACTATGAAAGTGGAAGCATGATAATTCGATACAGGTCCACCCATTGATAGGGGGACTGTTATTTTGTGACACACTATGGGATTACCATACTCTGACATATTGAGACTGACCACTACGCAATGGGGCACCCATTAGTAGTGGCACCGCTTTATTGGGGAAAACACTATGTAACTGACAAATTGTGATATACTATGACTAATCACTACACATTGGGTCACCCATTGGTAGTTGGATACTGGATGCCGGCAACTATTGACTGTACCTCGACCGCAATGATAGGATTGGGGTCGAGAAGTAAACTAAGAGATTGGGTGGGTCGCACCCCAATTGTTATCGGCACTATGCATTGGGTCACCCAATGGTAGTGTAATGCTCTCTCAATGGATGGGCACATGATACGGTGTGTGTGAGGGCATTACAAAGTGGGGCACCCACTTGTTATTGTCCACCCTCTCAAATGAGGGTAGAGGTTTCCGGTGACAGGATTGGCTTAGCCTGAGTAATGGAACTTTTACTTCAGGAGTAGGACTCTCTAGTTTTTATAACTATGATCTATTAACCTTACTGTTCTGCCTAAAGTTAAAAATTTAGGACTTATACTCTGTGTATTGAACTGCTTTTCTTATTATACTATTAGAATACTAAAAGGCATTCTAGAGAGCTTCCCCTTGATATTATGTGAATAAGTGTGCACTGCTTATTGTTACCACTATTATAATAGTTGGGATGCAATGGTGTAGATTTGCTTACTAGGCTGTTAGCTCATTCCATATTATTTGCATGACTATGGAGAGAAAGAGTTAGTCTCGGATCTGATGGCGAGTGGTTGTGTTGTGCCAGGGTGGTTGAAGCTTGAAGTCTGAAGATCCGTCTTCTGAAGCTTTCTATAGTACTTTTTTGGTGGTCTTACCACTATGATGGTTACTTTACACTTTGTATTTTTGGGCCATTAGTGCCTTGAAGAAATTGTAAGAATATTTGGATATCTAGTGAAATGGAAATGGCTGTTCTTTTGGAAAGATATATGTCTTCATGTGTAGATTTTAGTTTTACTTTCATGGTTTTCTCTAGATTATGTGTTTTCATGCGATTGAGCCACTCCCATTGGAGTGACATTCTCCACCTCACATCACAGTCCCACACCTTACCGCCACTGACTCATATGGTTTAGTGTCCGGGAGCAGGGTCGTGACAAAACGTCCCTTGTCAAGGAGACGTGGTAAGGTTGTCGAATTGACATGTACCCTCTTATGTTATTTCTTTCAATTCTCCTCGAGTACACATGCATGTGTTTGTTCACCCTATGACAAGGTGGGATCCTCAAACCCACTTGTCTGTGTTGCAAGTAAGAAGAAAATAGGTCAAGGAAGGCGATTCCAAATCGGCCACAAGCCAGGAGGGCATTCTTCGGGATCTAAGAGGGCATCCACATGAGTCAGCCAGAGCACGTCACAAGCTCATGTGAGGTGAGTCCTGCCTTATGACCCTAATTCGTCTCTCATCGGTTGGTAGTCCTTCCCGTGCCTTCTTCGCACGGTTCCCCAGAGAGCGATATTAGGTCCTGGGTCCATCTTTAATCTCGAAACCATGCCACCAGGTCGACCCGACCCAGAGGCCATAGCAAGGCACCTAATTAGCTTGGCAACTCCTCTAGGGAAACGCTACCCCATAGTTGGATCGTTCTTGTTTGGACTTGTTTCTCTTCTGTTTTTTTGCTTATTAACACACACATGTCTTCTGGGTTATTAAACCCATTCATCCGCATTGGGGATTTTATGATCCCAACACTCATAAATGTTTCTCGAGAATTGGTTCCTCGAACCTCGTTCTTGACCTTCATTCTGAGCGACAACCGGCGTCACTCTCCCAGGTTCTTACCTGGATTGTTGTGAGAGGTACTCAAAAGTCCCTCACTCCCCATCTTCTACCTTTGGTGGACCCTCCACCAAGGCACATTGCATAGGTTGCCGATCAGCCACCGCATGCAACATACACATTGCTACTGGCAAGTCACTGGCTGGTCCCACTTCTCGGGGCAGTCGAAAGGCAATCCCTTCCCTTCTTTTGAATGGCAGCCCGGCTGTCAATGCTCTCGTGGGTTACCGAAAGGCCATCCCCCATGTTCTACCATAAGGGCCCCTATAACAAAAGGCTTGACACATGGAGAAGAGGGACCTAAGGACACCACGTCCCACACGCACCTCAAGGCTCATCGTCCATCCACTCGAGTCACAATTCGGGGCAACCCTCAGGCTGCCTCGAACCACTGTCCAGGTTCGAGTATTCTCAGACCAGGGCCAGTGTACCGGATGTGTACATATCACACTACTAGGGGAAGTCCTCTGATTACTCTTAGCCGAGTACAAGAGAAATGACCCACTCGTCGTCCCTCTCAGCACATGCCTACTCACTCTGTGAGAGGTGGTCCCAAGGCCAATCCCTCACAAACACACACTCGTGATACTCAGCCTTCTAAGGATGAACACATTGCTCGAGCACAGGTTGACACTCAGGTTGCCCAAGACCTTTCTTTGAAAGGTGCACCCTTGCCACCCCCACAGATTGCATCGAGCTCCCGGTACCCTCCAAAAGGTCATTGGTTGCTTTCTCCTACCCCATTTATCCCTTCTCCACCGATTGAACCGCCCAGGACTTGGTACTCGAAGGTATTTCTAAAGAGTACCATCCTACAGTAACCTCTTCCAACCGTCTCGACCTTTGAAGCTTACAAGAGAGCACGAGGCAAGACTCCCCTGGAAGATGAGGTCTTCCATCCCCTGTCTCTCCCCAATCCAAGACCCAAGCCAGAGCTTGCTCCTATCTCTGGCCCCCATCCCATGTTGCACCTAATGGAGATGGCCTTGTCGTGCTCCATGACAGAAGAACATTCCTGATCTCAGTTCTAGAAGTAGGTACAGCAGAGCCTGAGAGACAAACACGACCGGCGCATATGAATAGCGCCAAAGGGAAGAACCCAAGAGGCTCAAGGCAAGCAAGCTTGCTGACCTCCTGGCAAAAAATCCCTTCCACCCCTTACAGCTTGGAGCATAACCTAAGCTAGAAGGGCAAGGACCTTACATGGTCATCAGCATCACCGGAGACGACTCAACTTTGCAGCCCCCGCTATCCCAAGACGTCGCGAACTGGTCTTGACCCGATCAGCGTACCAGGCTCGAGCTAAGTTGGGGCATGTCGAACCCCTCTTGACTGACCTACCACAACCAGTCTAGAAGGCATGCAAGACACTGACCACGCAAAAGACCGATCTTCCTAAGGAGAGGGTCAACATGATGGTTATCAATGACCCTACGACGACCAGGAGGATCTAATGAACCAATTTGAATAAATGATGCGTAGAATGATGGACAAGATCGAGCTCATGGAAGGTACTCGGCCCCTTGGGAACTTATCAAGCCAGGGTTCCAATTCTCTTCATCTAGTTGAGCCAGTCTTGAGACAGCCACCTCTTTCACATTACCATTCCTCCCATTGTCAAGTCTCTTAAGCTGACATTGATGCTATGGTTACCCACAATTTGCGAGGAAGGAAGATTTTGGGGATACAAGGCCTCGCCCTCTATCAGAAGCCCTGTCCTTCCTATATTGACCAGCTCCTGTTTCCTCCTAATTACTAAATGGGGAAACTCTTGCTTTTCAACGGCACGAGCTCCCCTCATCAGCACATCTCTCATTTCTATTTGGCATGTAAGAAACAACAGCTGATGGGAGGCTTCTTCTCCACCAGTTTGTCGAGACTCTTGATGGACTGACATTTAAGTGGTATGCTCGTCTCCCACCGAACTCAGTCCAGACCTAGAAAGAAATAGAGCACTTGTTTTATAAGCGCTTCTATTAGGTTGAAAGAGAAGTTTAGGCCATCGAGCTTCTCACAATGAACCAGGAACTAGATGAACCTGTCGATTAGTTCATTACAAGGTAGAGAAATCTCATTGCGCACCAAGCTAATCTCGTGCTTGAAATCGATGCAGTCTAAACCTGTGTATGCAACATGCGGCCAGAGATTTCATTGCATGTTGACGCCTCAAATCCAACTTCCATATCGGACCTGATCTCTAAATCAGTCCATATAAAAAGCCTCTTCAAGCATCATGGTGGGCCCCAGGTGCAGTCATCAAATGGGGGAAACAACCGTAGCTCAGGCAATGCTAGATTCAATGAACGGGGCAACCAATAGATGAGAGTGGTCATTGTTGCTGTCACTATATCAGACCCCAAGAAAGCCTCCCCTCAAACGTTGGACTTCTCCAAAGGGGTGAATCCAACAAATACTCAAGCCACATCTCAAGCAGGGCAACAACAACCCCAGGCTTAGAATAGGGTGCCTCCACCTCCAAACCTCTATGCGAAGGACTGCTGGGCAGAGAAGAAAACCAAAGTTTATAGCTTCAATAAGGAGTGGGTCCCATCCTTGCTCCGGATGCTGCTAGAACAACAGATGATCTACTTACGTGAGTTGAAGAAACCAGAACAAGCTGGTCTCATCACCAACATTAACTATTGTGCTTACCATAGGATATTAGGACACCCTGGTGAAGATTACTTCACCCTTAATGATCATATTGAGGCTTTGATAAAAAAGGGGCAGATACAACTTGAAACTCCCGAGAAGGCATTCGGGACGGCTGAAGCAGCTCATGTGGTGACAGTACAAGAAGAAGACGAACAGGAATATCATCTGGAGAACCTGCCACCCAATCTTCTCCAGGCGTTGTACTGCATGATGCTTCGAGTTGGGGTCAATACACCAAAGCCATCCATATAGTCTAGACACCTCCCTTAAGGGGCTAGAAGATTGTGGTGTCCGTACCACCAGATATGAAGTCATGGTCTAGATGAGTGCTTCACCTTTCAAGCCATCACGAAAGAGAAAGTACAAGAGAGGCATTTCACCGCTCCTATCCCAAACAATCATGTCAGACCACCATCACCAGAGGTCATTCAAACATAGAGCACCTCTGGGGACGCGTAGCCTGAGCCCTCTGATCTAGATGAACCTTCAACTTCCCAACCGTGGTAAGTCTATCGAGGGCAAAATAGAAACAAGTCAATGAGAAGGGAAGCGGTTCTCCAAGAAAAGCAAGCTCCCAAGTCGTGCGAGCTTGATCAGCCAATCCTTGTGCATGGGAAAGGTAAAGCAGGTGGTTCTCTAAGCATAGCAAGCGAAGGGCTTTTTATCAAAGGAATAAAACTCCTCAGATCCAGACCATATCAGAGTTTCTTGATCCCCTTCCTCCATTACCAATTCTGTGGGATTTCTTTCCCATTTCTGGAGCTTTCGCTGATCAGGACTCGCAGTCTAGTCAAGAACACGTTCCTGGGCCTTCCTCTCCTCATGCTCCCAAAATGTCCAATAAGGGTGATGGCATTAAAAGCACCCCACAATGGTCCAAGAAGGGTGAAGTGGTTAGGTGCCTCGATCTTGCCCTTCAGGTCCTGGATGATCGGGGGACATGCGTCTCAGGTTTCAAGGGAAGATTCAGGATGCTTATGAATGGCGGTAGGTGTTACCAATTGGTCAGAGAGGAATTTTATAGGCGGGTTCAGGATTTACTCAAGCTGACTCGCGTGGGTGCCCTGTTAGATCACTAAGAAAGTCCCCCCAGTCATGAAATTGGTTCGGAATCACCTCCCTTGGTACGTATTCTTCATGTTTTCAGCAATCACACACATATATGGCAAAGGTTATAAGATGGGTGGGTCAAACCTCACCCTTTTCCTCTTTCATGAACGTACAAAAGCATGTGCATTCAAGAAGAAGAAGAGAAGAGAGACGGGGGAGAGAAGAGTTCAACTGAGCGAGAGGATGAAGCGAGCGAGTAATTGGCCTAACGTGGTAGCAAAATGGGCTCGGTACCAAGACCAGCTCACGAGATCATTACTAGACGTCATCACCAACACCGACTAGCTAAGCACAATGGTCAATCTGTAATCCTGGCAACCAACATTACGACTAAATGATAGGACTTCCATGAGAGGCTAACCTCAATCCCTCATAGTCGAATGAAAGTTTAGTAGCGCGGCGGTTATGGGGGAAAGAATGAGGTAAGAGAAGAAGGGAACAGACAAAGGAAGGGAGAAGAGACAAGAGGATAAAAGAAAGAGGGAGGAAGATACATTTGGTGTTAAACATTGCTGACTGTTTTAGAAGAGAAGAGAGAAAGCAGTCGGCGCTAGGCTTCATCGACTATGTCAAATGAGAGGAGAGGAAGATAAGAGAACCACCCAGCACTAGGCTTATGCTGGTTGTAATTGGAGAGAAGTAGAGGAGATAGATCAAGCTTATGCTGGACTTTGTCGACTGCAACAGGAGGGAGATAATTCCAACCGGTGCTAAGCGTCACTGACTGTGATAAGAGAGAAGACAGAAATCCAATGGCACTAGAGTTCACCAATTATTAAGGAAGAGAGGAGAGAGATCCCCATCGGATGTTGGGATGAACAAGGAAGAGGAGAGAGAAAACCCCCACCTGATGTTGGGAATGAAGGAAGAGGAGAGAGAACCCCACCCGTTGTTGAGATGAAAGAAGAGGAGAGAGAAAACCCTAGCCAACACTGTGATGGAGGAAGAGGAGAGGGAAAGCTGCCACCCGATGTTGGGAATGAAGGAAGAGGAGAGAGAACCCCACTCGATGCTGGGAATGAGAGAGAGGAGAACTAACCGACGTTAGGCTTGCACCAGTTGTGATGGGGGGAAAGAGAGAGAAATGAGAAAAGAGAAAAGAAGAGAGAGAAGTTAAAAGGAGAGAAAGAGGGGAAGAGAAGAGGGGAGGGGAAAGAAAGAGGGGAGGAGAGAGAAAGAGGGGAGTAGAGAGAAAGAGGGGAGGAGAGAATGTTACCTGCCCGAAGGGTACCGACCCTTTCTTCTCTCTATCTTCAAGATGTACTCATAGGCTCAAGCAAGAAAGAAAAAGGACTGCTTTTCCCCTGCCTAATAATGTATGGAATCTCAAAACAGTCCCTGTTGTTGTCTGATATCTTGTGTGTACTTCTGTGGCTAACTCGAGGTTGTTTTGATGCCTGTTTGATCAAATAATTATTGTTTTCTTGTAGGGCTCGGCATGGAGATCATTTGGATACCAACTTCGAGCCATGAATCATGTTTTTGAGGCATGATCGTGAGACTTGAATCTTGGATGAATCTTGAAAACTTCAGATCGATTGTGTGCTTGTTCTTTGATTTTTCGTTGTGATTTCCTTATTCAATCACACTGAGCATGCCATCACGATCGTGTGGCAACAAATGGAATGTGATTTGGAGACCGAACAAAGATTTCGTAACTTTTGAGTTCTGATCGGAATCTAGAATCCGATGGCAAGAATTTCAGTTATTTCATCGGCTTCGTGAATGAAATCTGACCATCCATCAGGTATGGGGCTTGGTCCAATGATAACCCTGAACCTTATGCACGTGATGGAATTTGTTTCGCCTCAATCTGTTATGCGAGCGTTGTGGTTTGGTCCATCCAGCAAGGCAGGTCATTGCTGAATTTTCTACAACTTCAAGGATTGATAATTTCTCTCTAGCTTTTCTCCCTGCTCGAACATTGTCTCGAGGCGTACCACATATCGAAACGCTCGTCTACACGAGACGAACACGCTCACAAAATTTGAGCACGATTCGACTCCAAACGAGTGAGATATGGGCCTCAAAAGTGACTTTTCGTGATTGTAAAAACAACCACCATCAATGGTGTTTTGGTGTAGTGAGGCCACATAGGAATAGTGTGCAGCCTACCCCTTTTTATTCTTTTACCGATAACTTTATCCTAAAGTGCCCGATTATGCCAAAACTTGGCCCATAGGGGTTTTCAACCATGTCGGATCCAATGGCAGTGGTATCACATGGAGACACCAAAAATGTAGTTCCAGTTGTAAGGTCCCTTTTAGGGTCCTAGAGGCTAATTTTTTGAAAAGTATTTCTTAGTGTTCACTACCTTAAACATGTTTGATCGCAATGAAACTTGGTAGGTGGCCTTTTGAAATGCTTATAACGAGCTTGACCAGTTCTGGGTGCATTCTAGGACTGTCAGGAATTCCACTGTTTTTGTTTGTTTTTATTGACCTGTTTCCTATCAGGGACCAAGGTGCTGAAAAATACGTTCAAACAGCTTGCCCTGCCGAATGTTCAAGAGAAGCGAGAAGGACAATCATTCGAAAAGTTTCCTTCAACTTCTACCTTTTTCCTTCCTAGCCATAGAACCACATGAACGCCGAGGAGATTCACGTAATGGTGTAACTAAGCTACTCATACGTAGGGATGCATTGTTCGCAGGTCCGTCGGTGGAGACTTTAGGGGGAGAAGAGACCTTTTGGAAGCATTTGTTTGCTGTTACACCAACTTTGCTTTTGACCTTCAGAGTATCACTATGGGTCTCGTCCACTGAGTCCAGTCGGAGGTAGGTTCTATTGGTTGATCCCGAAGTTCTAGTCGTGCCGACTAGGTGAGCTGACGTCTTTGGCAGGTTCCGCCCTGGCTTTGTCAGTTTCCTACCTTTGAAGGATGACGAATGGGCTAGTTTGTCACCTAGCCTCATGGAGAGAGAGGTACATAATAGGAGAAGGAGAGGGCATGCACATTTCATTCATGGGGAGAAGGTCCATAAGAGAAGGAGAAGGCATGCACACTTCATGCATGGGGAGAAGGTCCTTGAAGAAGGGATAATGAATGGGCTACATTGTCACCCAGCTTTGAGGAAGGGATGGTCCTTGAAGAAGGGATAATAACTGGGCTACGTTGTCACCCAGCCTTGAAGAAGGATGTCGACTGGGCTACTTGTTCACCGAGGAATGAAGAAGGATGTCGACTGGGCCACCTGTTCACCCAAGACTGAAGAAGGATATCGACTGGGCTACCTATTCCCCCAGACTTAAAGAGGGACGTCAATTGGGCTACCTGTTCACCCAAGGCTGGAGAAGGATATCGATTGGGCTACCTGTTAACCGAGGACTGAAGAAGACATATGAGGGATGATTTTAACATCTACACCCTGCTGGATGTCTTCATGATGAAGGGAGTGCTGGTTGAAGCCGCCCTTTGAGACGAATGTTGCATCAAAGTGATTTTATTGGTCTGAGCGCCCTTCATGGGTTTTCACTTAGACTTGGCGAAGTGGTGCCGTAAGGACGGTTTTCACTAATCCTTCTTTTTATTAGGATCTTTGCCTATGGCTTGATGGCCTTATCTACCCTTTTTTTCCATTTTTACTCATAATTCCCTTTGGGATTTTCACCGTGCCCGGGGTTTTTTATTCACGAAACTCTTTTACTCATGGTTTCGTGACCATGCCTGTCCGTCCTTTTTACTCATAGCATTCCCTTGTTGAGGTATACACCATGACCGTTATTCTTTTTTTTTTGTGAAGGCGTGTTTAAGGTCATGCCTTCGGGACCAGCACAAAAACGTTTAACGTCATGCAGCCAGAACATTCACTATGGTTTAAGGTCATACAGCTGGACCATGATGGTGATGAATGGCAGTATGTGGAGGCCATGGAGTGAGTATGGTGGAGGTTTGACTCACTTGGGGGGATGGCTCGAGGCTATCTATGAAAGATGGGTGATGTCTGAAATGTGAGTGGACGATGACGACCCAATAACTTACAATGCCCTTTCGTGAGAGTGGGTGAGACTCACTGGGGAATGATGTATGGTAATACAGTGAATGGGCTCAGCGAAGAGGTAATGAAGATGGCATGCGCACACTAATAGGTAGGTTAGGGAATGCGTGTGTGAAGGTGCATGTAAAGGTATGTGCGCGTATGTGGGGATAAGTTTATGGTTGTACCTGTGCGAAGCAGTTTATCGTCATGCAAGTGGAACGTACACTATGGTTTAAGGTCATACAGCTGGACTGTGGTTATGCAGTTTAAAGTCTTACAACTAGGACCGTGCAATATAAGATGGTGCAACTAGACCGCCGCTACAGTTTAAGGTCATATAATTCGGACGATGGTGCTAACCCTTTTATCGTCATGTGGCTAGGAAGTGCATTATGGCTTGCAGTCATACACCTGGACCATAGTTATGCAATTTAAAGTCATACAACTAGGACCTTGCAATTTAAGGTTGTGCAACTAGACCTCCACTACAGTTTAAGGTCATATAGTTCAGACCATGGTGCTGAGCCTTTTAATGTTATGCGGCTAGGACGTGCATAATGGTTTTATGGTCATACAGTTGGACCATGGTTATGTAGTTTAAAGTCATCAATTAGGACCATGGTTATGCAGTTTAAAGTCATACAACTAGGACCATGCAGTTTAAGGTCATGCAACTAGACCTCTGCTACAGTTTAAGGTCATACAGTTCAGACCATGGAGTTTAGGGTCATGTATCTAGAACATCGCTATCGTTTAAGGTCATATAATTCGGACCATGGAGTTTAGGGTCGTCCATCTAGACCATCGCTATAGTTTAAGGTCATATAGTTCTAACCATGGAATTTAGGGTCGTGCATCTAAAGCATCGTTATAGTTTAAGGTCATATAGTTCAGACCATGGAGTTTAGGGTCATGCACCTAGACCATCTCTATAGTTTAAGGTCATATAGTTGGGACCACGGAGTTGAGGGTCGCACATCTAGACCATGGTGTGGGTTGCCAAGTAGATGGAGGTCTGTACGTAATAGTTCTGTGGTTGGTAATCTGACTTCCTTGGGGAAGAAATAGTTAAGGCCATACATAAACAGAGGGCTCAACGGGGTGATCTGATGAAGATGATCATCAGAAGCAAACCTCACAAGGGTTTAAGGGGGTAAGCGTTCTCTCTAGAGTGAAAGATGAGACTAACTTCCTCGGGATGAGATAGCTTAGTGTGAGACAGACCCACTTGGAACTGGAGAGGTAAAAATGATCCTAACTCCATCGGGGCAAATGGGTGTGACTCCAACTAGGTGATAAGGGACAGCTTCCTGACTCCACGGCTTGGTTTATGTGCAATGGCCTGGGTGTAAGTCCACTAGGGATGGCACATCACGGCTTTAGCCTGGAGTAGGTGACAATAGCCTGTTTGTAATACAGTCAGCACCGGTTGTAGCGATCATGGTTTCGTGCGAATGTCCAACTAGCGCTGAGCTCTCGAAAACACAACCGGCGCTGGGTTTCTAAAATAAAAAACTTAGTTGGCAAGAGTCGTGACATTGTTTGAACACCACCGGTGCTAAGTCAACCGGTGCTAAGGTGATTTGAATCTCCCCCGGCGTCGAGCGACCAATGCTAGGGTTGTTTGGAATCCACTCGACGTTAAGTCAATCAGAGCTAAACTGGATCGAATCTCACCCGACACTAGGCATGGATCAATGAGAGTTACCTCTAGCCTCGATTCAAACCCAACCCGGCTCATCATCGCTTAGCTTCGTTTGAGCATGACTGGAATTCCCAGTTTGTTAGGGGCATTTGAGGGCAGTGTAGTCTCCATAAGATGGTAAAATCCCATTTTCCCTGACTCTTCACCAAGGCTAAAAAAAACTTAAGCAAAATTTTTCTGTAAGAATGAAGAGAGGGTGCCCAATTTGAAGTTTCGGCTAGCAGTGGGACTTCAGCAAAAGTTTTGCAAGGAAGGTTCTTCAGCAGACAGCAGGATTCCAGCAATTTTTTATAGGGAAGACCTTCAACTTCTAGAATTCACCAACAATTTGGTGAAGTTGCAGAGAAAGCAGCGAGGAAAGGAGAGTTCTCTGGGGATTTTTTCGAGAAACATAAGACGTTCTAGCTGTAATTTTTTTTCTATTGTTTTTTTGTAGAAGAGGCGGGAAACACAACAGTGAGTATTTTAGCATGTCTTGAGACTTTTGTTAGAATCTTTTGAGGGGTTTCCCAAAGGTTGTGGTAACTTTCCGACACTTTTCGTGGTGCTGTTGATGATTTTCGAGAACTTAGGGGGAGTTTGCAGGAGTTTTCGATGAGGTTCTGGTGACGCTCATGGTAAAAAAACGTTGTAGGCTTCTGGCCATGTAGCAAAAGTTTTGACAAAGGATGAACAGTCATAGGAGGTCGGCCGTACGATTGTAGGATGTGTACCGTCATGGGGAAGGCGTACAGTCGATGAAGATGTGGTGACGATTAGCTCCGAAAATCGTTCGACCATAAAGGAGGTGTGAAAACTTATGCTTCGAAAAAAGAGGATTCTTGAGAGGTGAATAGTCACTAAAGGGCCGACACTAACGGAAGTGAAACTGACGCTGAGACAACCGATGCTAATGACTTGGAGTGCTGATATAACTAGTGCTAACCTTCAAGCAAAGCAGCTGACATTAGGGGTTAGGCATGCAACCGGCCCTGACCCTTGGAGGACCCAACTGATGCTGACTTTAGTTGGTGCTGATCAGTACGTGTGGCTTATCATGATGCAGAGAATGACGCTCGCAATGTGTGGGGTTTGCGACATTCGGCGATGAGCCACACGTGGCATTTTCCATGAGCCAGCAAAAAGCGACAAAGGATGAGGCGTGGCTTGTGATACCTATTGAAAGCCAAGTCCTCCAGCACAACAGTGAGGCTCATGTTGTTATGTGGAAGGGCATCCATCGTGAACAGGACATGATTTCTGTCATAGGCTAGTTCCTTGCCAGGGCAGCCCACCTTGCATGTTTAATGTACACGTCGAATGAATCCCGCATTGTATGTTCGATGTCTGGTCAGGTGAGATATCTGACTTGTACGTTTGACATACACGTCGGATGGACTGAGGCTAACCTCTTAGAGTGGCTCTGCTTTGTCTTCTAGCCTGTAACCATCCTCTCACTCTTCAGATGAGTTAAAGCTGACTCTCCATGTGGTTTCGCTTCATCTTCATGAGGGCCTTCCTTTGGTGGGTTTTCTTCTTCCTCATTGGACAGGCATTTGTTTTGGCCTGTAACCGCCCTCTTATTTTTAGAAGCAAGAGAGAAAGTACAAGTTTTGGTTCATAACCGTCCTCTTATCGTCAGATGTAAGAGGCTTGTAACCCGCCTAGTAAGGGGTTCTTGTAACTTGTAACTGATTTTTACTACAATAAAAAGAGTTGGAATTTGTTTGGACTATCTTGCTTGTTTTCGCGTTGAGTCTCTTTTTCTTGGATATGCATCAAGGATAATAGTTCTTTAGGTATCGCCTGTTGATAGGGGGAATTGCCTCCTCTCCAACAGGATGTGCTAATATGTAGGCTCCATTGGGAGAGACCTTGTTTACTGTAAAGGGACCTTCCCACTTAGGCTCAACCTTCCCTGTATGCTGGCCACGCATAACAATAAGCCTGTTGACAGCTAAGACTAGATCACCCTGGGTGAATGAGCAGATCTTGACAGGCTTGTCAAAGCCCTCTTCATTCTCCCTTAGTTGAGTTGAAGGTTCTATTGGGCCTCAAGCCTCTTTCCATCAAGTGCATTCAATTCTTGATACCAGAGCTTGACTCTCTCATCTTCGGTTATTCGTTGGTGAATAGTGACTCACAATGAAGGGATATGTATTTCATGAGATAAAACTACCTCACCCCCCCATAGACCAGAGAATAAGGAGTGGAATCGCTAGCATTTCGTGTAGTAATACGATAAGCCCACACTGCTTCGGGAAGCTTCTCATGTCAGTTCTTCCATGATTTTTATACTGACTTTCTTAAGACATGCACCAAGTCTTATTGAAAGCCTCAGCTAATCCATTCGCCCGAGGGTGGTACATAGTTAAGTACTGCCAATCGAAATCAAACTAGTTAATTACGTGATCAATGTGATGATTCCTAAATTGAGGATCGTTGTCAGATATAATCCGTTCGTGCACTCCGAAGCAGTATATGATATGACATCGAACGAAGTAGGCTATCGCTGTCCAAAGAACCTGCTTAAGGGGAATCGCTTCAGCCCACATAGAGAAGTAATTTGTTGCAGCTAGCATAAAAACATGGCTTATTGCTGAAGGGGGGTCAATAGGCCCTACGATGTCCATACCCCATTGTGAGAAGGGCCATGACGCAGCCGTAGGGTGTAAGGGCTCTGGTGGCTGGTGAACCAGGTTGGAGTGTACTTGGCACACTAGGCACTTTTTAGCATAGCTTAAGGAATCGGCGATCATGGAAGGCTAATAATATCCCAACCAGCGTATTCATTCATAGAGCTTTGAACCGGACTGGTGTAGTCCATAAATGCTTGAGTGGACTTCTTCTATCACTATATTTGCTCCTTGGATGTCGACACACCTAAGAAGAATGTCGTCAAACGACCATCTGAAGAGAGCATCACCTTCAAGGAGGGTGTACTTGGTGAACATTTGACGTATGCTATTGCATTCGGCATGATCTTTCGGGAGCCAGCCATGTTTTAGGAAACTAATGATGAGCTCTCTCCAATCTTCTACCGGCTTAATTTCTGTGCATATTGAGTCAAAGAATTCTGTTTCTTGATTTCGACCCTTAGCTCCTTGACTTTGAGCTCTTTCTTGTTCAGTCTTGATTACTTCTTTAGCTAATAGCAGTGCACCAAATGGATAAGGAGGGCAATCGGGAAAGATATTTCTCAGG
The DNA here is from genome assembly GCF_000471905.2 of Amborella trichopoda. Next base: position 486,131 of record NW_006496520.1, on the reverse strand, counting down.
GAAACGTCTTCAAACAGAGCCATATATGATTTTGCAGTATCATGATAAGGCTTGAGAGGGTCTTTTCTCATATCATAGATGTGTTTGAGCTACCGAATAATCAACTTAGAATCGCCATAGATCATAAGCAGCTCCAAGTCGAGATCGAAATCTATCTAGAGTCCGAATTATAAGGGCTTGATATTCTACCTCATTATGAGAACTGGCTCGAGTGAGAGAGAAAGAAATTAGCAATATCCCTCCTGTAGTTGTCAAGAATACTACCTCGACGCCTCCTCGTTCTGATTGGAAAGCTCCGTCAACGTACAATTCCCACACATGAACAAGGTCAGCACAAAATACTTTGTCATCAGGGAGGTCGCTTGATTAAGGAGATTCTGCTGGTACGAGGTGTGCTACAAGAAAGTTAACCAAGGCCTGACCCTTGTTGGCCTTCTGTGGGACATACGTGATGTCAAACTCCATCAGCAATAATGCCCACTTAGCAAGGCATCCTAATAAGCATGGGCATGTCATGAGAAACTTTACGGGATCAACTTTTGATATAAGTTTCACTTCATGACCAAGAAGGTAATGGGGGAGTTTTTGTACTGCGAATTCCTCTCGGCCCCTTGCATCAGGGGATAATTCCTCTCGGCCCCTTGCATCCTGCGGCTGGGATAATACAATGACGTTTCTTTTCCCTCGTCATTGTTTTGGGCCAAAAATGCTCCGAGTGATTTGTCTAAAGCAGTTACGTATAGAATGAGGGGTTTGCCCAATACTGGCATAGAGAGTACTGAACGGTTGAGTAAATAATGCTTGATGTCGTCAAGGGCTGCCTGACATGCTTTGTCCCAAACGAATGGGGTATCCTTCTTGAAGAGGTGTGTAAAGGGTTTACAGCGACCTGAGAGGTTCGAGATGAACCTACGGATGTACGCCAGTTGTCCTTGAAGAGAGCAAAGTTCTTGAAGTGTAGTCGGTGATGGAATTTCTTAGATTGCCTTGATCTTAAATGGCCCAACTTCAAGTCCTCGTTGTCTGACGATGAACCCCAAGAATTTTTCAAAGCACAAGCTAAAAGCTCATTTTAGCGGGTTCATTTTAAGTTGGTTGAGACGCAACCGCTCGAACACCTTTTCAAGGTCTGTCATGTGAGCTTCATTTTCTTCAGATTTTACCACCAAGTCATCTACATAACACTCCACCTCTTTGTGCATCTTGTCTTTGAAAATGGTCGTCTTTGGTCTCTAGTATGTTGTGTCAGCATTCTTTAATCCAAAAGGCATCATTGTGTAACAGAAGATCCCTTTGGCGTGAGGAATGCAGTGGCCTCTTCATCTTCGAGTGCCATCCTTATCTGATTATACCCAGTGTATCCATCCATGAAGGAAAAGGTTTGACAGTGAGTTGTAGAGTTGATGAGCATCTCGATGAATGGCAACGGGAAGTCATCCTTGGGACAGGCGGTATTCAAATCGCAATGTCAATACACACACCATTCTTCTTTTTTACTGGAGCAATATTTTCTAGCCATTTTGGATACTTGACTTGATGAATAAAGAAAACATGTTTGAGTTTGGTAACCTCGGCATCTATCTGCATCTCGAGGTCAGGCTTGAACCTTCTCGATTTCTATTTGACAAGTTTGATTGTCAGATAAATGTCGAGATAGTGAACAACTACTTGAGGGTCTAAGCTGGTCATCTCATGATAATGCCAAGAAAATATGTCATGGTTTGCTCGCAAGAAGGTGGTGAAATGCCCATGCTCTTTGAGACATATTCGCTAACATGAAAGTGGGTCTGAGATCTGCGTCGTCTCCAAGATTTATTTCCTCTAGTTCGTCAGCTGTGGCCTAACCACCTTCTTACCATTCTTTTTGAGCCTCTTGCAGCTCTTCATCATCGCTTTGATAGGTCTTTTCATCAACCTCATGTGTAAAGATCCATGACCCTGACATCTCTGCTTCCAATAGGATTCTAGAGTATGTCATGGTTTCTGCACCTTTCTCGAATCGAGGGACAGAAGGGTCAACCTCAAACATGGGAAGCCAATCAGAATACAGGAGCTTATTTTGAGGTCCAGCAAAGGTTGGGCATGAAATGTCCTCGTATGAATCACACAGTCCCTGCGTAGATGTGTGCAGTGTTTGCTCCGTAATGACTTGCACTTCATAGACTTGTATCATATAGCAAGCCTCTTGAGAATAAAAGCTTGATTCTCTCAGCCTCTGCTCAAAGTCAGGCTCAGGTGGCCACTAGGGTTTCTTTGGCTTGACTTCTTTCGCTTCTTTGAAGAAGGTAGCTCTGCCTTGGCTTTAACTGCCAGGGCATCAGTAACTTTTAAAAATCCTGCTGGCTGCGCCAAGGTCTTTCTCAATCGTTTCCGCTGCATCATAGTTATGTTTGATCCCTCAAGTTCTTTATCCAGTGCCTCGATGTCCGGAGTGGGAAATGAGATGGAAGAATCATCTTGACAGGATGTAGAAGGAAAAAAGATTATGTCAGGGATCAAGTCTAGCAAAGTTGGCAACGGAGGAAGGGGCCTGACAAATTCTTGCTCGACTATGGGTTCAGTGGTCTTGTTTCTTCAACGACCAGCCCTTGGTGTATGTCTCTTTCTGGTTTTGTGAAGTGACGTTTGATTCGTCTCGCTGGGTTGGAAAACTGCTTTAGCTTGGCAAACCGCTTCTCATCTTAAAGACTTGAGTCTGCTTTGGCTATGGTCAATTATCCATGGCTGGGAAGTCGAGGGTTCTGTAGAGTCTGAATCATTGATAGGAAGGTTTTGGTTTTTGAGATCCCCGTACCCTGATAGGGAAGCATTTCGGGGATCACTTACGGAGAGGTTGTAAAATTCTTGACACTCCTACATCTCATTTGCAAATATGTCGAGGAAAGTTGTGCATTCTTACAAGTAATGACCTCTTATCTGATGGTATGTGCAACAACGATCTTTAGTCCCCTTAACAAGGCGAAGGGTTTGCCTTTCCTGCTTCAGTGGGACTATGCCTTCCTAAAGCATTATAATGAAGAAGGCGTAGAGGATACCAGCCATTTCGTCCTCCTCTTGGATGGTTACGGCGTGGAGGCCTCAGCTGCCTTGAAGGCCTTCTTTAAATCCTCAAGATTTATCTGACCCTTCTGAATCAGGGCCTCAATAATATCGTTCAGCATGTAGCAGTCATCTGTGGGATGATTGATCCTCCAGTGGTAAGAAAAATAACGCCTGGGTGTCAAGGTAATATTGCCTAGGGAAGTTGATTTCTAGAAACTGGATCATATTTTGTTCCACTGATAAGCGAAACAGTGCAATGACCTACTCCTTCTTGAAGGGATAGACCTTGTTTTTATGCCTGAGGAAATAATCATCCCGATCAAGGTTGGCTAGTGGAGGTACCCGATTGTATGACTGTTGTTGCTTGCAAGCCTGAGATGTTACCTTGTTGTGCTTACCCCTTAGAGAGGTCCAACGTTTGGGAGGGAGCCTTCTTTGAATCAGTGACCATGACGGTTGCATTGATTACCCTTTTCTGTTGGCTGCCCTGTGTATTATCTGATAGTTACCATTGCCCCAGTTGTTTGGTGAACTTGTAGATGGTTGTCGTGTCCCATCATGGTAATGTGACAAACTTTCTATGCGAACTGATTTGGAGATCAACTCTGACATGGATGTTGGATTGGAGGCCTCAACATGTAGAGCGATTTCACGTCGCAGGTTCCGCATGCAAGTTTGGACTGCTTCCTTCTCAGGCATAGGATTAGGATGGTGAGAAACAAAGTTTCTCCATCTTGATATGAATTGATTTATGAGCTCATCAGGGTCTTGAGTCAGGGTGAGAAGTTTGATGGTTTGGCCCTCTCTCTCGACCTCATAGAAGCGTTGATAGAACAATTTCTCCATCTCTTCCCATGTATGCACCTAGTTTGGAGGAAGTCGGGCATACCATTGGAATACTGGGCCATCAAGGGTTTCAATGAACTAACGGAGAAGAAGTCTCCCGTCTGCTGCTGTTTCCCGACACGCTGCCTGGAAGTAGGCAATGTGCTGGTTTGGGGAGGTGGTTCCATTATATAGAGGAAACTTGCCTCTCTTATATTCTGAGGGGAACGGGGCATGATCCATATAGGAGGGGTATGGTCTTTGATAAGGCGTCGCACCCTGTATGCCTGGAATTTATCTATTATTTAGACTATGCGTGACCATAGATTCAATATCTGACTGAGAGACCAGATGAGGGACAGAATTGTCTTATGAGGTAGACATAGGGGTTTGCCGTGAAGTTACACCAACAGAGTGATGGGAATTGACCTCACAGTTAGCCGACTAGAGTGCAGGATCAATACGATCGATCTTTTCCATCATTGGGTGTACCATATCCTCAAACTTGTTCATGAGATCCTCCTGCATATCATCGGTCTCGCATATGACCATTACGCTGACCATTTCTTTAGGGAGGCCAATGTTAGTGGGAAATGAAGGCTTGCGAGCTTGATGGGTCGTACTTGGTAGTCAGTCAGTAGGGGGTCAGCATGCCCTGACTGAACTCGACTCCTGTATGTGGATCACGTTTGGACTGGTTCTTGACAGTCTTGGCACCGCGGCTGTTGAGCCGGTTCATGACGGTCTTGAGAGCATGGCTGTTGAGTGGCTGGGTCTTCTTCCGCAACAGTAACCACACCATAGGGCTCGTGGAGCTCTTCTTCAGGCTTTATCGTCTGAAGAGGGTAGAAGGCATTCAAGCAAAGAGGGTTGTTAAAATTGGTTGTTTCGACCACCTTGGTCTGCTCCCTAGTAAAAATTTGCAAACCTCTTTCGCGTTTGGCTTTGAGGATTTGATGGACCTAGCGTCAAAACTGCGATCTCGGTCACGGCTGGTCAACTCTTCTTGTACATGAGAGAGTTGTCTCCATCAAGTGGAGCAATGAATGAGGGCCAGGAACTAGAGTCATCTTGGGCCGGGGAGGATGAAGGACTCGATCTTCCGTGAGGTGAGGTCCATGCCTCGAGCTCTCTTATGAACTCTAGAGACACAACCTAAGTGATGGGGCTAGTTCAGGATGGTACTCTTGAGGAAAACGTTCAAGTACCAAGGCTGGAGATGCTTGCTCGATGAAGAAGGAGCAGGTAAGAGTAGGGTTGACTCATGAGGAGGCCTGAGTCGAGGGCGAGGGGACGCCTGAGATGGAGACGTGTGTGCACCCCTTGTAAAAGGATTGCAGAGGACCTGGGGCTCCACCCGGGCTCATGCCGGTGACCTAGCCTTAGGAGGCTGAGAATAATGAGCAAGTGTTTGAAAGAGAACTAGTGTAGGCCTACCTCTTACAGGATGCGCTAGTATGTGCATAATAGGAGGACGATGAAGTCGTCTCCTTTGTACTCAAGTTGGTGCAATAATGGCGTTACCCTGAGCAGTGACATGCATATGAGTAGTGCTCGCAGAACCTGGCCTTGGAAGGCTCGATCTTGGACACAGACTCGATGTAACAAAAGGGTCGCCCCTAGGTGTGGCTCGAGTGGGTAACCCATGAGCCTCGTAGTGTGTGTGGGGGGTGGAGACCATCGGGTTTCCACGTCAAAGTGTTGAGCCTCTAGGGATAGAGACCCATGGCTCCGAAATGTGGGGGTAGTCCTATGGCGACCCACAGAATCAATGGCAACTTGCTTGCCTTTCGCAGAAAGGGACTAGGTAGCCTTCCGACGTACCTCAAGAACACGACTAGCAAGTGACTTGCCGGTGGCTAGGTGCATGCTATGCGGGGCAACATAAGTGTTGCCCATGTAGGGTGCCTTAGTGGAGTTTTCATCAGAGCGAAGAGATGTGGAGTGAGGGACCTTCAAGTCCCTCTCACAATGGTCCAAGTTAAGACCTCGGAGCTAGACAAAGGGTCCTTGCTCAAGAGGATGGTCGGGAACAAAGTCAAAGGAACTTATTCCCTAGGGACACTCTTGAATACGGGGATAAGAAAATCTCCGATCCGAATAAATGGGTTATAGAATCAGTAGCCATAAGTGAATGTGAAGAGATAATGAAAGTAGAAAATAAAAGAAGAAACTAGCCAAACAAGAACGATTTGGCTAAGAGGTAGTAACCAGTGAAGTCGCCAAGCTGGTTAGGTGCCTCGATTTCATCCTCCGGATCCTCGATGATCGGGCTGCATGCATCTCGGGTTTCGAGGGAACACCCGGGACGCTTCTGAGATCGCTCTCTCGGGAACCTCATTCGAGAATGGTGGCAAGTGTTACCAACCAGTGGGAGAGGAACTTTAAAGGTGGGTTCAAGACTTACTCGAGCTGGCTCGTGTGGGTGCCCTCTTAGATCATGAAGAAATCCCTCCAGTAATGAAACTGGTTCGGAATCCCCTACTATGGCTCGTATTCTTCTTATTTTCTACAATCACACACACACATGGCAATGGTTGTAAGATGGGTGGGTTAGACCTCACCCTTTTCCTCTTTGATGAATGTACGCAAGCATGAGCATTCAAGAAGAAGAAGAGAAGAAAGATGGGGGAGAAAAGAGTTCGACTGAGCAAGAGGATCAAGCTAGCAAGTAATTGGCCTGACGTGGTAGCAAAAGGGGCTCGGTACCAAGACCGGCTCACGGGATCACTATTAGACGTCATCACCAATACCGACTAGCTAAGCACAATGGTCAATCTGTCGTGGCAATAAAGAGGGTCAAGTAATCCGAGCACACCAACATTATGGCTACACGACAGGACTTCCATGAGAGGCTAAACTCAATCCCTCTTAGTCGAAAGAAAGAATAGCAACGTGGTGGTTATGGGGGAAAGAATGAGGTAAGAGAAAAAGGGAACAGACAAAGGGAGGGAGAAGAGACGAGAGGATAAAAGAGAGAGGGAAGGAAGATACAGTCGGGGCTAAACATTATTGATTGTTTTAAAAGAGAAGAGGGAAAGCAGTCGACGTTAAGCTTCACTAACTGTGTCAAATGGGAAGAGAGGAAGAGAAGAGAACCACCTGGCACTAGGTTACGCCTATTCCAATTGGAGAGGAGCACGAAAGCGAGATCGAGCCGGCGCTAGGCTTCACCGACTACAACAAAAGAGAGACAAATCAAACTAGTGCTAGGCTTCACCGGCTGTGATAAGAGACAAGAGGGAAATCCAACATGCGCTAGGGTTCACCGACTGTTAAGGAATAGAGGAGAGAGAAATCCCCACCTAGTGTTGGGATGAAGGAGGAAGAGGAGAGAGAAAGCCCCCACAAGGTACTGGGAATGAAAGAAGAGGAGAGAGAACCCCACACGATGCTGGGATAAAGGAAGAGGAGTGATAAAAGCCACCCGATGCTGGGATGAAGGAGGAAGAGGATAGAGAAAACCCCCACCCGATGCTAGGAATGAACGAAGAGGAGAGAGAACCCCACACAGTGTTGGGAATGAGCAATAAGAGAACCAACAGACACTAGGCATGTACCAGTTGTGATGGGGGAACGAGAGAGAAATGAGAAGAGAGAGAAAAGAAGAGATAGAGAGAAAAGAGGAGAGAGAAAGAGAGGAGGAGAGAGAACATTACCTTCTCAAAGGGTACCGACCCTTTTCTTCTCTCTCCTCTCTCTCTTCAAGACATACTCACAAGCTCAAGCAAGAATGAAAAATTCAACTGAATAATCAAAGAATGAACCAAGGGTCCTTTACAATTTAGGTTTGCATGCTTATATAGAAATGGGCCCAAACATAGGTGGATGCCCAAAATATACTTAAAATTGACGATAATTACAATTTAATTGAATTTAAAGAAATTCTAAAAATGGGTACAAAAAGACTGTTTTGCCCCTTCTTAACAATGTGTGGAATCCCAGAACAGTCCCTTTTGCTGCCCGAGATCTTGCGTGATCTTCCGTGGCTGACCCGGGGTTATTTTGATGCCCGTTTGATCGAAAAATTATTGTTTTCTTGTAGGTCTCGGTATGGCGATCATTTTGATACCAACTTCGAGCCATGAATCATGTTTTGAGGCATGATCATGAGACTTGAATATTGGATGAATCTTAATAACTTCGGATTCATTGTGTGCTCGTTCTTTGATTTTTCTTTGTGATTTACTCATTGATTCACATAGGGCATGCCATCATGATCACGTGGCAACGAAATGGAACGTGATTTGGAGCCCAAACGAAGATTTCACAACTTTTGAGTTTTAGTCGAAATCTAACATCTAACGGCCAGAATTTCATTTACTTCATCGGCTTCGTGCATGAAATCGTACTGTCCATCATGCACGGGGTTCGATCCAAGGATAACCATGTCCATCACACACAATGGAATTGGTTTTACGTCCATCAGTTGCACGAGCATCGTGATTTGGTCCATTGAGTGAGGCATGTCGCTGCTGAATTTTCTGTAACTTCTTCACGGATCGGCAACTTCTCTCTTGCTTTTCTCCTTACTCAGACATCGTCTCAGGGCGTACAACATATCGAAACGCTCGTCTCCACGAGACAAACATGCTCACAAAATTTGAGCGCGATCCGACCAGGAACAAGTGAGTTATGGCCCCTAAAGTTACTGTCAGTGACTATAAAAATAACTACCTTCAATGGTGTTTTGGTGCAGTGAGGCCACACAGGAATAGTGTGCAGCCTACCCTTTTTAGTTTTGTACCCATAACTTTGTTCTAGAGTGCCCGATTAGGCCAAAAATTGGCCCATAAGGGTTTTCGACCATGCTGGATCCAATGGTGGTGGTCCCACAGTGATTTGAGACACTAAAATTATAGTTCCAGTTGTAGGGTCCATTTCAAGGTGCTAGAGGCCAATTTCTCGAAAATTGTTTCTTTGTGTTCACTGCCTTAGACATGTCTGATCACGATGAAACTTGGCATGTGGCCTTTTAAGGTGCTTATAAAGATCTTGACCAGTTCTAGGGCCATTTTAGGACTGTCGAGAATTTCCCCTGTTTTTGTTGACTTTTATTGACGTGCTTCTTTTCAGGGACCATGGTGCTGAAAATACATTCAAACATGAAGACCTAAAATATCCCCTAAAAACTTCCTACAAGGGTGATGACATTAAAATTATCCCACTACGGGCTAATCAGGGTGAAGACCTAAAAGATTCCCTGCACACTTCCAATTCCGGTGAGGATGTAAAAAGCTACCCGGATTGGCCCAATCTGAGTGATGACATTAAAAGCTCTCTCCATCCTCCTATCTCCAACTCTTCTAGCCCCTCTTCCTCTTCTGCTAACACATATTCTATAAGTACAACACTCGAATGCCCAGATTTTGAAGTTCTTGACGAAGAGCTGAAAAGTTGCAACACTAGCAGACGCCATCGGAGGCAGCTGAAAAAGACAGTGGTTGAAGCAGCTGGATTCTTGTCAGTTGCTGATGCTTTGGCATCCAGAGCCAATGGAAAGCCTCCTCCCACCAATGAGAAGCTTCCCAGGTAGCGCAATAATTCTAAGCCCAAGAGACCCCAATTGTCTCCTGAGCCCGACTTCCAACAACAACTGAAACAGTCGAGAGGACAAAGCTCCCATTCTCAAGAACCTACCACAAGGTCTAGATCACTGGAGTAGTAACCAATGCTAACCCAATCGGTCTAAGGTCAGGTAGGAGGTGGCAGCTGCCAGTCAAGATGCCTCGACAGCCCAGACTCCTGAAGTATCCTAGACCGCCACTCCTCCCATTCCCTAATACCCAAACAAGTTTACCAACACTCCTCAAATACTCGGAACCACCACTGGTTCTGTACACCGATTCACTTCCAAACCCTTAATATCCATCTAGCCAGTCCATATTGGGCTCAGCTCCAGCATCTGACCAGTTGGCACCAAATCTGGTGGCACAACCTTCACCATCCCAAACCTCACAACCTCTTCAAACCAAACCCATTTCATAGAAAAGTCATCCGGTACCCCAAAACAGTCCTCCACTACCCAAACCTACTTCTCAACCTTTTATACCACTCGAACGTATGACGGTTCTAGAAGATCAAAAAGTTGACGATAACAGAGATAGGTATGAAGTGGTGACTGTCTCTATGATCATCGAAACACAAAGACCTCCCTTCATACTTCACGAGCTCTGCTCTTCCCAGTTGACCCAGGTACCTCACCATTTGCCTTGTACACTCCCTCTTCTCGAAGCATAACCTTCCTCGATCAAAGAAGAAACTGATGCGGTTATCATGTTTCATATCATCCAATCCTCATTCGAGGAGGAGATGTCTAGAGCATGGGTACCTGTATTTGAGGTTAATGAAGAGCCCTCGGTATCACCAACTGAGGAGGAGATAGAGATCCAAGAAGCCCCCGAGCGATGATCTCGAGGAGATAAACTTGGGAGATGAAGCTAATCAAAGGTCAACTTTCATTTCGGCCAACATGTCGTCAGAAGAGTAAGAAAGTTATACTTATTTCTTGCATGCAAATCGAGATGTCTTTGCCTGACATTACCACGAGAGGCCCGGTCTTGATCCCCAAATAGTGATGCATCGACTTGGCATCGATCCATCTTTCAAACTCAAAAAATAGAAGTCAAGAAGATTTCAGCCCGACCTCGAAATGCAGATCGATGCCGAAGTAAACAAACTCAAAGAGGCAAGCTTATTCTAGGAAGTAAAATACCCATAATGGCTCGCAAACGTTATTCCAGTTAAAAGAAGAGTCGACAAATCAGGGTCTACATTGACTTTTGTGACTTGAATGCTGCCTGTCCAATGGATGACTTCCCGTTTCCATTCACATAAATGCTTATTGACTTTATAGCCCATTGTCAAATTTTCTCTTCCATGGATGGATACTTGGGGTATAATCAGATAAGGATGGCGCCCGAGGACGAGGAGGCCGCCTTCCTGACTCCTTAAGGGGTATTTTGTTGCACAATGATGCCATTTGGATTGAAGAATACTAACGCCACGTATCAGTGGGCAATGACCACCATTTTTAAAGATATGATGCACAAGGAAGTGGATTTTTATGTTGCCGACTTGGTGGTAAAATTTAAGAGTAAGGAAGTTCACATGCGCGACCTTGAATGAGTGGTAGAGCAGCTTCCCCAACACACTCTCAAAATGAACCCCTTGAAGTGCGCCTTCGATGTATGTTCAAGAAATTTCTTGGGGTTCGTTGTCAAGTATCGAGGGTTGGAAATCGAACTGGTCAAGATCAAGGAAATCAGAGAAATGCCACCACCAACAATGTTGTAAGAGCTCCGGTCTCTACAGGGCCAGTTTACCTATATCCAAAGATTCATCTCCAATCTCTCGGGTCATTGAAAGCCTTTTACACACCTACTGAAGAAAGATTCTCCTTTCATGTGGGATGGAGGATGTCAGGCAGCCTTGGAGGATATCAAGGAATATTTGCTAAGCCCTCTAGTGCTCTCTACGCCGGTACTGGGAAGGCCTCTCATTTTGTATGTGACCACTCTCGATGAGTCACTTGGTGCACTCTTAGCACAAAACAATGAGGGAGGAAAAGAAACTGCTCTATACTATCTTAGTCGTAGCATGCAACTAGCTGAGAAAATTACCTGCCAATAGAAAAGATGTGCTTGGCTTTGCATGACCATAATTATGCCTCCACACACGTGTCCTCCCCCCATTGCACACACGCCTATTTCATGATGGCCTCTCTGAGCACTCATTTACACACCATCTTCACTTCATCCCCAATGAGTCTTACCCATGCTCACGAAATGGTGAGCCATTTCATCATCCACACTCTGGGTCCCCCATTATGCACCTTCCCTTCAAACACCATCCATCATCCATAGATAGTCTCTTTGCCATCTCCACCAAATAAGTCAATCCAACACCATACTCATTCCATGGCCTCCACAGACCGTCATTCACCACCATCATGGTCTAGTTGCATGACCGTAACTTGTAGCGCACATCCTGGCCGCATGACAATAAAATGCTTCGCCCAGGTCTCGGTGGCATGACCTTAAACACGTCACCACAAAAAAATTTGGGCATGGCATAAACCTGAAAAAGGGAACACCATGAGTAAAATTGACGGACGGGCATGGTCACGAAACCATGAGTAAAAGTGTAAAAAATAAAAACCAAGCATATTGGAAACCCGAAATGGGCACCGTGAGCAAAATGGACAAAACGTAAGACATGGCCGTCAAGCCATGACTAAAAATGCCTAATAAAAAGGAAGTCAATTAAAACCATCTTTACGACGCTCCTCCTCCAGTCTAACTGAAAACCCGTAAAGGGCACTGAGATCAATAAAATAGGTTGATGAAGCATTCATCTTCATAGGGTAGCTTTGTTAGAAGACATTTTTCAGCACCTTGGTCCCTGATGAGGAATAAGGGAGAAGCCGGTCAATAAAGCCTAGCAAACACTGAAAATTTCGACAGTCTTATAATGGCCCCAGAACCAGTCAAGATCTTCATGAGGACTCCAAAACGTATCCTGTCAAGTTTTTTCATAATCCGACATGTCTAAGGCAGTGCAGACAGAGAAACAGTTCTGGCAGAATCAACCTCTAGCACCCTGAAATGGTCCCCTGTAACTAGAACTATATTTTCGGTGCATCAACTTGTTGTGGGACTACAGCCATTGGATACAACACAGTTTTAAACCCCTAGGGGTCAAATTTCAGCTTGAACGGACACTCCAGGAAGACGTTATGGGTAGAAGACGAAAACATGAGGAGCTACACACTAATCCCATGCCGCCACCCTGCAACGAAACTCCATTAAAGGGCTAGTCACGAGTAGTTACTTATGACGGCCATATCTCATTCGTCCTGAGTCAGATGATGCTCAAATTTCGTGAGCATGTGTATCTCATCAAGACGAGTGTTTTGATTTGTGGCAAGCCCGTGACGACACCCGAGTGCAAAGAAAAGCTAGATAGAAATTGTCGATCCGTGAAGGAAGTTGCAGGAAAATCAGCAGCGGTATGCCTCACTCAAGCGGCCAAATCATGGCGCTCATGAACCCCATCGACATTAAACCAGTTGCATTACGTGCATAAGGTCCATGGCTACCACTGATCCGAACCCCACGCATGATAAACGGTTAGATTTTACACACAAATCTGATGAAATGATTGCAGATTCCGACGCCAGAATTCTAGATTTCGGTAAAACTCAAAAGTTCTGAAATCTTCGTCTGAGTATGAAATCGAGCTACGTTTGTTGTCATGCGACCGTGACAGCATGCTCAATGTGATCCTACGAAGAAATCATGGAAAAACATTAGGAAACAAGCATACTCACTATGTTTTCAGAGTTTGTAAGGTTCATCCAAATTTCAAGGCACATGACCGTGGCTCAAAAACACGATCCATGAATCGAAGTTGGTATCAAATTGATCGCCATGCCGAGTCTTACAAGATAATAATCATCTTTCGGATAAACAGGTACCAGAGCAACCTCGGATCATCCATGAAAGATCACGTACGTTCTAGGGCAACAATAGGGACTGTTTCGAAATTTCCACAATGGTTAAGAATGGGCAAATCAGTCATTTTTGCATCCTATTTTCCTATTTTATTTAATTCAATTAAATCTTAATTTTCAGCAATTAGGTTTAATTTTGATAAATTCACCCATGTTTGGGCAAACTTTATATGTATCACGTACACTCATTGTGCATGGACCAAACTTTGTTGAATGAAAGTTCCATCTTTTCTTATTATTGGGTCAAGGCTTGAGAGAGAGACGAAGGAGAGAGAATCTTTTTGGACGGTACCCCACAGCTTAAGGCAAATCTCTATCTTTTCTCTTCTTTCTTCTCTTCTTCTTTCTCTTCTTCTTCATCTAGCTTTTCCCAGAGGCCATGCGCAGCAGTGGCAGTGCCACGCATGCCTCTTTATTTCTTTCTTTCTCCCCCCCTGTGGTTCCATAGGTCGTGCATTGTGATGGTAGCGCCATGCTAATCTTCTTTCTCCCTCTCTTTGTTCATCTTTGTCTCTCAGCGAGGAGTACAGATGGAGGTGCCTATTGCCACCCGCAAGGATCTCACCCTGTTGTGCGCCTATCGCAGAAAGCGATGCCTATCGCCGCCTGTGAAGTGTCGCGACAATACCTATCGTCGTCCGTGAGCTTCCTTCATGTGCTCAGTTCCTATCGTCGTGCGCAGGCTTCTTTCACGTGCTCGGTGCCTATCACCGTCCGCGAGCTTCCTTCATGCACTCAGTGCCAGTTACCGTCCGAGAGCTTCCTTCATGCGCTCAGAGCCTATCGCAGTGCACTAGCTTCTCTTGCATCCCACGCCAAATGCCATGTGATTCGTCAAGGAACTATCATCGCGTTCTTTACAAGAGGCTATCGTCCAGCACCTCACAAAGAGTCGTCACCGCCCATGAAGGGGTGTGCTGCCTCCTCGGGTTGCGAGTGACGATGCCTAGAGCTGTCTCTAGTTCACTGTTCACCCTTTGATCGGGAGAAACAATGTCCAGCATTGTCCAAGGGCTACGACAGTGTTACTCCACAGCTGCGGGTAGCGACATCTAACGTCAACGAGACACCATCTCTTCGTCGTCTCGCTCCTTCTCTTTATTATCTTCTCTTCTCACTTGACTGAGGGTAGACTCAGTTTAGCATTGCCATAGGAATCTGGATGTCGAGTAGTATTGTCGTCGTGCTGGTCCTAAGTACCATGCCCATCTTTCTGTCACACCAGATTAGGACAAGCATATTGGCCTCGATTTCGAGTAGTATTGACGTTGTGCTAGTCCAGAGCACCATGCCCGTCTTGCTACCACTCTTAAGTCAGTCAGTGGTCCAGCTATCATGCTAATCTTGTCCCTTTATCAACTTCTTCTCTCTTTTCTCTCTTTATTCAAACTCTCTTCTTCATCACCCCAACTTCTCATGAATGTACATTGCTCTAAGACAAGGGTGGGTCCTTTGACAGCTCGAGCACAAGAGGGTGCTCTAAGACAACTCAAGGCAGTGCCAATTCTGTGTCAGCTCGAGCACAAGAGGGTTGACCACTCCGTCCCACCTCTCAGCACACATAGCTTCACTCTGATAGAGACAAACTCTAGTCCGATCCCTCACAGACACGAGCTCGTGGGTCTCAGCCTCCTAAGGTTGAACTAGCTAACCGAGCCTGGGTTGACCCCCAAGTCACCAGGTTGGCTAGCTCTTAAGGTGCATGTGCATCGACTTTACAGGTTCCTCCTTGATCCCGACTCAGGTGGAGTGGTGAACCAGCTCCTTCTTCTATCGCTCCTCTTTCTCCAGGAAAGCACCTCGAGAGCTGGTATTTGAAGGTTTTCCCAAAGAGTAACATCTTGAGCCAGCCACCTTAGGTCAGTCATGCACTCGGACATCACAAGGGAGTTCGGAGCAAAGGCTTGAAGGTAGATAGAAGTCTCCTGCCTCCAAGGCAGTAGCCTTGACTGCCCTCCATCCTTGAACCTCACTCTCTACTCTAGCTAATAGACATAGCTCTTGCAAGCTCAAGAAATAGGGGGCAGTCCAAGTCTTAGACTCAATTTTTTACTAAAATCTATTACAGTCTTAGGATCAAACAGAAGAGAGGCCTGCAGCTCCTGACCAGAGAGAGTCCTTAGGAAGTTGAGGTTACCACTCTTGATGACCTCTTGCCTCACAATCCCTTCTTCCCTCTTCAGGTTCCTGAACCTGAACGAGAAGTCCAAGATTGCTCGAGAAGACCGAGCTGCCAAGAAATCACGGTCCCAAGACTGTCAAGAACCGGTCCTCACATTGTCGGTATACAAGGCTCAAGTCTAGTCAGTTCATGCAGATCCCCTACAGACTGACTTGCCACGTACGACTCATCTACCCTGGTAGTCCACTACTCCACCTGTCTCTGACCCTTCAAAAGAAAGGATCAGATTCATGGTGATTAACGAGCCTGATGATGCCCAAGAAGAGTGGATGAACAGGTTCGAGATCATGGTGTAGTCCATCCTTGAAAAGATGGATCGCCTGGAGGCCTCCAAGCCCTTTGCTTCTCCTCCTCACCATGAGGCCAACTCTCATCTTGGAGAGGACACAGGTCTCGGGAATACTCCCCCCCCGACCTCCCAAGTTAGCTCTCCCTACATAGTTGCGCAAACCGACATAGATGTTATGGTGGCCTACAGTCTCAAGAATAAGGTCCCGGGAATGCAAGAGACACCCCTCTACCAAAAGGCGTATCCCTCGTACATCGATCAGGTGTCGTTTCCTCCGAACTATCAAAAGGGAATCTCCCGTCGTTCAATGGTACTACGTCCCCTCACCAGCATACTGCTCACTTTCAAGCTTCTTGTGGAGAGATGGAAACTGACAAGCTACTCCTCC
Organism: Amborella trichopoda; assembly: GCF_000471905.2. Next base: position 469,891 of record NW_006496520.1, on the reverse strand, counting down.
TTCATCACATCATCAAAGCTCTTGAAGGGCTAGCCTTCTAGTGGTATGCTCAGCTGCCGCCAAACTTGGTAAACACATGGCAGCAAATGGAGCAGTTGTTTTACCAGCGTTTCTATGAAGCTCAAAGAAATGTGGAAACCATCAAACTTCTCACTCTGACTCAAGACCCTGGTGAGCCAGTTGATAAGTTCATTGCTCGATGGGGAGAGCTGGCAACCTATCATGCCACTCTCATAACTGAAAGAGAAGCAGTTCAGACTTGTATATGAAATATGCTGCCCGAGATTACCCAGCATGTGGAGGCTTCCAATCCACCCTCCATGTCAGAGCTCATCTTTAAAGCAGTTCGTATAAAAGGTCTGTCTAAGCACCATGGTGGATATCATCAGCAACCCTCTAGCTTGGGAAACAACTGAGGCAAAGGCAATTCTCGCTTCAACAATAGGGGCAACCAGCAAAAAGTGGTGATTAGTGCGCCAGTCACCATGATAGACACTAAGAAAGATGCCGCTCAAACCTTGGACCTCTCTAAGGCACAGACACCTCAAGCTGAAGGCAAGCAACGACATTCCTATAACAAGTTCCGCCTCCGAAAAATCCATATCAAAGTGATTACTGGATCCAACACCAGAACAAGGTGTAGGCCTTTGAGAAGGAGTGGGTTCCTACGCTGCTTTGATTACTACTTGAGCAATACATGGTCCAGTTGCCGGAGGTTAACACTCTAGAGCAGGATGGATAGGAGACACACGAGAGGTACTGCGCCTTTCACAAGAGAATAGCCCATCTCTCTCAAGAGTGCTTTATGCTTAAAGACATTATCGAAGCCCTCATTAACAAGGGCCAGATAAAGCTCGAAGAGCTAAAGAAAGCATTTGGGGAAACTGAGGCTTCTCACATAGTGACAATTCAAGAGGATGGTGAGGCACTAGCTATCCTCCATGCACTATTCTCAACAATGCTCGAAGAAGGTCTTATCACACCAAAGCCGATAAGGCAGCCCAAGTTCCTGCCTTCAAGAGCTAAAAATCTTTGGTATCCGTATCATCTGATACAAGGCCATGACCTGAGCGAATGCACTAGCTTCCACGAGCTCTTGGCAAAGAAGATGCAGTAGCACCAAGAAGTTCATGGTAGCCTAGAAAGACACCGTCAAGCCCGTGCTCCACCAGTGTAAGAAGACGTCCCGACACAAGTCCAGGGAAATGCTGAGATAGACCCTCTACAGACCCTCTTTGAGGCGATACTCTAACCGGGTCTCGTCACTCCCAAGCACGCTAGACAGCTTAAGAATCTTGCCCAGGGTACAAAAAATCTCTGGTGTCCACATCACCAGGTACGGGGACATGAGCTCATGGAATGCTCTGGGTTCGAAGCTATAGTTGTCGAGAAAGTACAGAAAGGTGATGTTGTCTATGCTACTCTCTCTGAACACTCCGACGATATCTTCCCGTCCAAGAGGAAATCCCACTGTAGGTCCCCCATGAGCCTGCACTGGACCCTTCAGAGGCCTCGACTTCTCAGCCTTGGGAAGTCTACCATGGACAAAATAGGCTCAAGTCCCTGAAATGTGAGGCAGTCCATCAAGCTAGGGCTAATCATCAGCTCGATAGGATGGTCCAAACCCCCCAAGGGATCCAGACGGAGACAAGCACCTAGGTCGACTCTCTAAAGGAATCGTATTCCTCAGTCACCAGTTGAGGAAGAATTCCTCAAGCCCCTTCCTCCACTGCCAACCTTTCTATACTTCATCTCAGGCGCAGCTCGCCTTATCTCTTCGTCCGATCAAGTGGACGTCCATAAGTTATCAGCTGCTCGGGACTTGTCTAATATGGGTGACGACGCTAAAAGCACCCCCCAACGGTCTCAGCTGGGGCAAGACCTAAAACACCCTTGCACATGTCCAATTCTGGTGATGATGTAAAAAGTAGCCCAGGACATTCTAACTCCACTTTTCCTTTTTCTTTTCCTTCTTCCTCTATTTCACTTATAGGTGCAGGTTGGCAGTGCTAAGACTTCGAAACTCTAAACAGAGAGCTCAAAGGAACCAACATCAGCAAATCGCAGCGGAAGTGCTTAAAAAAGATGTTGACCTAGGCAGCTGGATTCTTGTCAGTCGCTGACGCCCTGGCAGCCAGAGCCAAGACCAAGCCATCTTCAAATTCTTATTCCCACGAGGCCTGTCACATGGTTCAAGTTCATGAAGCTCCGCCCATCTCGGGGCAAATACTAAGTGACCATAGTCACGATGTCATGGACTTCAAGATCGATGTTGACCCTTTCATTCCCTGGTCCATCCAGAGATCAGAAATCATCTCCCATGCTGGGACCCTCCTAGAAGCTGAAATGTCAGAATCATGGGTCTCTGCACTCACGATTGATAAGAAGCATCCTGAGTCCCCTGATGAAGAGTTGCAAGAAGCTCTGGATGAAAGGAAAGAAGGTGGTCAAGCCACAACTGACGAGTTTGAAGAGATAAACTTAGGAGATGACGCTGACCTAAGGCTAACTTTCATCTCAGCAAAGATGTCCCCAGAAGAGAAAGAAAGTTATATTTCCCTTCCTCTAGAACACGACATGGACTTCACTGTTGTGATGGAGAACTTGGCTTTCAATAGACCACAATGACCGGACCTTCGCATTTGCCATCACTCTTGGCCCCCTCGAGACATCGTCGTCCATGATCATAACCGCACGCAACCCAATGTCATGCGCAACTCAATGCTGTGCACAAACATCACCATGTGAAACTCAATGTCATGTTCTACCATCCTCGCAGGCAGGTCAACGCCACGCGTGACCACTATCGTGAGCAACATGTTACCAAGCATGGTTGTCGCCATGTCAAGGCAGCACTGTATGCGACTTAATGTCGCTCATACCCTTATGCTCCGGTTTCCACCTCCTCCAATTCCCGAGTTAAATCCCACACCTCTTCGGTCTCCCCAACCGTCGCTCCTTGGCAACGGTCAACCTTCTCTTGATCCTTTACCTCCCCGATCGTTACAGTGTCGCGACACCTCGGGTTCTCACCAGAGTCTCTCTCATTGCCAGGAACTCACTCCTACTCCTTGGGAAACCCTTCCTCGTCTATTCCCTCTCTTCCACAGGTGACTGAAGTTGATGGAAAGCCAGCAGAATTCTTGAAAAAACTCCCCTGTGACCTGCAGGTTTCCCTTCTCCCTTCCTCTCACTCCTCTATCTGCCAAAAAAATCTCAGAGTTTCCAACAGAGCCTCTGTTGCTCCTCCTTCTCTTCCAATACCGAGAAGATCATCAGAGTCCCCCTTCTGCAACATGCCAGCAATCATGGAACTACCAAAAAATCGTTGGAATTCCAACAGAGTACCATAGTGACTCTCATAATTTCGCTAGAGTCTCGATGAAGCCCTGAGAGGTTCCCTCTTCCCTACTCAGAAGGTCTTAGCACTCTCGGAGGAAGTTCGCAAGAGCTCTGCAAAGACCTACGACCTGTTGAAGTTTACAGAAAATCTCCTGAAAAGCTTGCACGCTACAAGTTTTGGCTGGGATACTCCTACTAGAAGTCTCATAACGAATGCTCTGGCTCTCTCTCTAAAAATCTCTCTTTACTGTTTTACCTTTCGGTAACACAATAAAATGGGGTTTTACCCCCTTTTATACTCGATAGTGCCGCGAAGTGCCCCTCACAAGTTTAAAATGGCACTCCAATTCTCGTCTTCAGATGGCAATAGGTCCAGGCGGGGAAGGTTAATCTCGAGGACCGAATGCAAGTCATTGCTGCCATGCCTTATCGCCATGAGCTTCGTAGAAGACTATCGTCGCGTGCTTCACAAGAGGCTATCGCCGCACGAGGTCATTGTCGTGCGCTTCACCAAGAGCCCTTGCCGCGTGCTTCACCTAAGCCTTACACTGTGTGCATGTCATCTAGGCTTAGCACCACTTGCGTCATTCAAAACATAGCACCATGAGCATGCTACAGCACTGCCGACTGTGGATTTATCCCACTTTCCTTAGAATGTGACCCGTCATCTCCACAAGCAGGCCACCACTTTGTATACCTAAGGAGTCAAGTCTCTAGTTACAGTCCTGTTCCCCATGAAGTAACATTCCCTACCCACACTCTGGTCCATGCTTCATGACCTTAAACTGCACAACTGCAGTCTAGGTGCAAGACCCTAAACTGCAGCAGAGGTCTAGTTGCACAACCTCAAACTGCATGGTCCTAGCTGCAAGATTTTAAATTGCATAACCATGGTTCAAGCTATATGACCTTAAACTTTAGCGGAAGTCTAGTTGCATGACCTTAAACTGCACAGTCCTCGTTGCATGACTCAAAAGTACATAACCACGGTCCAACTGTGTGGCCTTAAACTCTAATGTACATCCTTACTGCATGACGTTAAAAGGCTTAGCTCCATGGTCCAAACTATAAGGCCTTAAACGTAGCGGAGGTCTAGTTGCGCGACCTTAAACTGCATGGTCCTAACTGCAGGACTTTAAAATGCATAGCTATGGTCCAAGCTACAAAGACCTTAAAATTTTTACGCACACAGTCCATCCACAAGACTTTTAGCTTGAAATGGACGTCACTATCCTCAGTGGACTTACACCTCTGCTCCCAACTGTAGTTCCCAAAAACACTGCATGCAGGCCACTGTCCCTCATCCCCAGTAGGACTCACATCCCTATTATAGCCCATTATCTCCAGAGATTTACGGTCTTTCTTATCTTTTCAATCCCCAGTAGGGTTGCATCTGTGCTCAGCCTTGTAATTATCAACGGTGTCACACACAAACCATTGCCTATTATTCCCGTGGAGTCATGCTTACCGCTTTAATCCACTGTGGGTTAGTCGCACACTAAGCTATCCCTAGGAGTTGGGTTACTTTCCCATGAGCCATCGAGTTCCTTCTCTAACCTTAGGGAGTCATAGTTGTCCTCTAATCCCCAGTGAAGTCATCTTCTCCATCTAAACCTCCTACTGTTTTTAAACCATTTGTATCTCCAAGGGAGTCAAATTACTATCCACAACCTATTCCTCATAGAACTTCACCTACATGGCGACCCACACTCCAGTCCGTGCTGCATGACCTTAAACGCTACAGCTGCGGTGTAGGTGCACGACCCTAATTTGTATGGCCGAAACTACATGACCTTAAACTGTAACGGAGGTCTAGTTTCACGACCTTAAACTACATGGTCCTAGTTTCATGACTTTAACCTGCATAACCACCGTCCAAGCTATATAATCTTAAATCATAGTGCACTTCTTGGCCGCATGACGTTAAACTGCTTTGCCCAAGTTCTGGAGGCATGACTTGAAACACGCCTTCATATACTTCCACACCCCCTTTACGTGCATTTTCACGCACGCTTTCCCTAACCGACCCATTCGTGTGTGCGCAACACCTTCACTGCTTCCCCAGTGAACGCACTCACTTCACTACCACCATCCATCATTCCTCAATGAGTCTCACCCATGCTCACAAAATTGTGAACCATCCCACCATCCATACTCGTCATAAGATCATGGGTCATCACTTTTCACCTACCATTCATACATCATCCATCTTTCATAGGTAGCCCCATGCCATCTCCCCAAAGAGAGTCAAAACCACCACCATACTCACTCCATGGCCTCTACAGACTTCCCCTCATCACCACTATGGTCCAGCTGTATGACCCTAAGTTATAGTGTATGTCCTGGCCGCATGACATTAAAAGGTTTCGCACAGGTACCGAAGGCATGACCTTAAACACGGCTTCATAAACTAATGGGCATAGTGTATACCTGGACAAGGGAACGCCATGAGTAAAAGTGACAGACGAGAATGGTCACGAAACCATGAGTAAAAGAGTTTCATGAAAACAAAAACCCTGGCTTGGTGGAAACCCCAAAAGGGCACCATGAGCAAACAGATGAAAAGGGTAGACATGTACGAAATGTCATGGGTAAAAAAGCCCCGAATAAAAGGAAGTTGATGAAAACCGTATTTACGGTGCTACTTCTCTAGTCCAGCCAAAAACCCCAAAAGGGCACTTGGGCCAACAAAAAAGCAAGTTGACACAGCATCACAGTCTCAGCCGGCACCTAATCGCCAAACGGGCATAATTCTGGCTAATGAGGTGCACACAAAATCCTTGACTGCCAGCATCCAATCACAATGCAAAATGGCTCACCCGAGAGTGAAAGCCTCATAAGATCTCCCACACTTCAACACCAAAAACAAAACAAGTCCCCGAGGGTGCAGGATATGAACAACAACTCCCTCAAAAAACAAAGCGAGTCCTTGAGCGTGCAGGCGATGAACAACAAATCCCTCCAAATGCTAAAGAAGTTCATGAAGGCAAGAAATTGACAAAGCCAGGGGAGAACCTGCCAAAGACTTCAGGGTGATGCCTCGCCATGAAGCCGCCTTGCCAAATCCCTCCCTAGCCGACAGGCCCAGACTTTTGAGACAGGCCAAAAAGCCCCCAACTGGACCTCACAGGTTGAGGGCCCATAGAGGTACCTTGACTTTCAAAAGCAAACTTAGTGTAGCAGCAAACCACGCCGACCAAAGGCTCATAGCACTTGGTCACCAGATAGGCCCGATTCTAGCCACCGAGGTCCACACAAAAAGCCCTCGTGATTAGAATTCCAAATAGTCCCCTGAGGATGTGGACTTCTGCAAGATCCCTCAAAGTCTCTTCTCCCCCTAAAGTCTCCACGTGTGGACCTGTACATTTCATAAAAACGTTCGAGCGTCCTTTCTGAATGTTGTCCCTCTCGCTTCTCTCAAAAGCACAACATTCAGTGGGGCAAGCTGTATAAAGACATTTTTCAGCACCTTAGTCCCTGATGTTCAATAAGGGAGAAGCCGGTCAATAAAGTCTGACAAACAGTGGAAATTTCGAGTGTCTCAAAATGGCCTAGAACCGGTCAAGATCTTCATAAGGACTCCAAAAAGTCTTCCGATAAGTTTGTCGCAATTTCTCAGGTCTAAGGCAGTGCAGACTGAGATACAGTTCCGGTAGAGTCAGCCTCTAGCACCCTGAAATGGACCCCCGTAACTAGAACTATATTTTTGCTACAAAAAATTGCTATGGGACAACCACCATTGGATCCGACAAGGTTGAAAACCCCCAAGGGTCAAATTTCAGCTTGAACAGACACTCCTGGAAGAAGTTATGGGTAGAAGATGAAAACTGGAGGAGCTGCACACTATTACCATGCAGCCACCCTGCCACTAAACTCCTTAAAGTGGCAGTCATGAACAGTGACTTGAGACAACTATATCTCATTCGTCTTGAGTTGGATGATGCTCAAATTTTTTTGATCATGTTCGTCTCGTCAAGATGAACGTTTTGATATGTGGAAGGCCCCGCGATGACACGCGAGTTCGGAGAAAAGCTAGAGAGAAGTTGTCGATCTGTGAAGGAAGTTGCAGGAAAATCAACAGTGACACGCCTCGCTCAAGCATCCAAATTACGACGCTTACGAACCCGATCGGAGTGAAACCAGTGGCCGATGGCTATCACTGGTCCGAACCCCATGCAAGATAAACGATCAGATTTCGCACACGAAGCAGATGAAGTGACAGCAGATTCCGGCGTCAGGATTCCAGATTGCGGCCAAAACTCAAAAGTTGTGAAATCTTCGTCTGGGCACGAAATCGAGCTACCTTTGATGCCACGCGACCGTGATAGTATGCTCAATATGATCCAGCAAAGAAATCATGGAAAAACATCAAGAAATTAGCATACTATCGATCCGAAGTTTGCAAGATTCATCCAAATTTCTAGGCACATGATTGTCGCCTAAAAACACGATCCATGACTGAAGTTAGTATCAAATCGATGGCTATGGCGAGTCCTACAACAAAACAATAATCTTTCAGACAAACGGGCACCAGAGCAACCCCGGATCCTCCATGAGAGATCAAGTATATTCTAGGGCAGCAGTAGGGACTGTTTTAAAATTTCCACAATTGTTAGAAAGGGGCAAATCAGTCATTTTGTACCTATTTTCCTATTTTATTTAATTCAATTAAATCTTAATTTTCAGCAATTAGGATTAACTTTGATCAATCCACCCACATTTGAGCAAACTCTATATATATCACATACTCTCATTGTACATGGACAACACTTTGTTGAATAAAAGCTCCATCGTTTCTCAATGTTGGGTCATAGCTTGAGAGAGAGAGGAAGGAGAGAGAAACTTTTGGGATGGTACCCCTCAGCTTAAGGTTAATCTCTTTCTCTCTCTTCTCTTCTTTCTTCTCTTCTTCTCTCTCTTCTTCTCTTTCTTCTTCTTCATCTAGCTGATCCCAGAGGCCATGTGCGGCAGTGGCAGTGCCGCGCTTGCCTCTTTCTTTCGTTCTTTCTCCACCCTGTGGTTCCACTGGTCATGCATGGTGATGGCAGTGCAATGCAGAGCTTCTTTCTCCCTCTCTTCGTTTGTCTTTGTCACTTAGTGAGGAGTGCCGACATAGGTGCCTACTGCCGCCTACAGGAATCTCATCCTGTTGCGTGCCTATTGCAGACGACAATGCCTATCACGGCCCGCAAAGCGTCTCGACAATACCTATCATCGCCCGCAAGCTTCCTTCATGCGCTAGGTGCTTATCGCCGTGCGTAGGCTTATTTCACATGCTCGGTGCCTATCGCCGTCCGTGAGCTTCCTTCGTGCGCTCGGTGCCTGTTGCCGTCATCGAGCTTCCTTCTTTCGCTCGGAGCCTATCGCCATGCGCTAGCTTCTCTTGCATCCCACGCCTAACGTTGTGTTATTTGTCAAGGAACTATCGTCACATGCTTTACAAGAGGCTACCACCATGCACCTCACAAAGAGTCATCACCACCCGTGAAGGGGTGAGTTCTCTCCTCGTGTTGCCAGTGGCGATGCCTAGCATCATGTCTAGTTCACTGCTCATCCTCTGACCATGAGCAACAGTGTCCAGTGCCATCCAAGGGCCACGAGATTGTTACACCACGGCTGAGGGTAGCGACGCCAAATGTTGTTGGGACCCCATCTCTTCACCATCTCATGCCCTCTCTTTATTCTCTTCTCTTCTCACTTGACTGAGGGTAGACTCAGTCTAACACTGCCATAGCAGTCTGGATGTCAGCAGTATTGTCGTTGTGCTGGTCCTGTGTATGATGCCCGTCTTGCTGCCACACCAGATTAGGACAAGCTTATTGGCCTCGGTTTCGAGTAGTATTGCCGTCGTGTTGTTCCTGAGGACCATGCTCGTCTTGCTACCACTCCGAGTCGGTCACTGGTCTAGCTATCATGCTAGTCATCGTCCCTATATCAGGTTCTCCTCTCTTTTCTCTCTTTATTCATACTCTCTTCTTCTTTCACGAATGTGCATTGCACTAAGACAAGGGTGGGTCCTTCAGCTCACTTGTCTTGCAAGTGTAGAAAACAAGGAGATTGCAGGTCAAGGGAGGCTATTTCGAACGAGCAGAAGCAGCTGAGGGGCATTCCATCGTGATCTAAGAGGACGCCCGCGTGAGTCAGCCAGAGTAAGTCACGAACCCCGGTGAGGTTTGTCCTCACCTCACATTCAATTCCTCTCTCACTAATTGGACACTTGCCCTCTGTGAACAATGTTCCCGTGAGAGCAATCTCTGGTCTTGGGTCTTCCTAATCTGAGACACGTGTCACCCGATCACCTAGATCCGGGAAGGAAAGAATGAGGCACCGAACCAAACTTCTGCTAGAATTTGAAGATAAAATCCTCGTAGTAGAATACCCTGTTATCGGGACCCAAAAACAAGATCATTCACGAGGTAAGAAACTGTCAAACCAGGTCAGTATCTGCCCACAATAACCAAGGTAGAGCCCTTTCAAGGCTACCTCGACAAAACCCCTCCCTAGCCGAAGCAGACATTCGGGCAGGCCAAAAAACACCTGTCGACTAGACCTAGCAGGATGGGACGTCAGAGGTACCCTTCTTGTCAAAGCAAACCTGACGTAGCAGCAAACAACACCAACAAGACGTCCAACAGGGTGTAGAGGTTAAAATCATCCCTCAACATACACAATAGGCAAGAAATTGTCAAATCAGGTCAACACCTGCCCACAACAGCCAAGGTAGAGCCCTTTCAAGGCCGCCTCGCCAAAACCCCTCCCTAACCAGACTAGACAATTGGGACAGGCCAACAAAAAGCCCCCGACTGGACTAAGCTGGATGGGACCTCAGAGGTACTCTGCTTATCAAAGCAATTCTGATATGGCTTTCAACAATGCCTCCAAAACGTCCAATGGGGTGTAGACTTTAAAATCATCCCTCACATGCAAGAAACTGTCATGCCAACCACCCTACAAACCTGGTATGGTTGCCAACAATGCCGTCAAGATGTCCAACAGGGTGTAGACTTTAAAATCATCCCTCACCGGTTCTACTGCCACCAAAACATCCAACAAGGTTTAGACTTTAAAATCATCCCTCACAGGCAAGAAACTGTCATACCAGGCATCCTGTAAAACCTGGTTTGGCTGCCAACAATGCCGCCAAAATGTCCAACAGGGTGTAAACTTTATATCATCCCTCAATGTCCCTTATCCATCAAAGTTTTCATGAATGAATCTGAAACAAATGAATCCAAATGTTCGAGTAGCCTGGTTACAGTGCTATGCGAATATTCCTTAGGCGTTCGTGTGGTCCAGTGGTCTGTACCAGTGGTCTGTAGAAAAATAATATAATAAAGCCAAAGGATAATTTTTCACATGTTTTCCTTCTCGATTCTCTCAAATCACAACATTTGGGGAGGCAATCTATTTGAGGGCATTTTTCATCGCCTTCTATCATTAATGCGGAATAAAGAGAAGTCGTAGGATAATAAGCCCTGATCCAGAAGAGGAATTTCCAAAGGTCCCAAAATTTTTCAAGAACGATAAAAATGTTGATAAAGGTCTCTTGAGAACACCTATCAAGTTTCATCACCATCCGACAAGTTTTAGATGGTGCAGATGCAGAAACAGTTATGAGAAAATCTGCCTCTAACGCCCTAAAATGGACCTTATAACTACGGCCCTATCACCAGACCGTCAAATGCCTATGGGATCACTATTATTGGGTCTAAAACATTGGAAAACCCCTAGGGACCAAGTTTTTGCTTGATCCGAAGTTTTTGGACCAAGTTATGGCCAAATTACCCGAAATTGGTAAGTCACACCCTATTACCGTGCACCCTCAGTGAACTAGTTTCCATTAATGGAAATTGTGTTCTTGGGTATGGGGCTCAATTTTGAAAGGCCGTATCTCTCTCATTGTAAGTTGGATCAAGCTTAAATTTTATGAACATGTTTGTCTCGTCGACCCGAGCATTATGATATGTGGCACGACTCATGTCGTGGCCCGAGTCGGGAGAAAAACACGAGAGAAGATCACGATTCAAGGTAAGATTGCAGGTTTTCTAACAAGAGCACACCTCGATCGAGTGGCCACATCATGACGTCGCACGTTGGATCGATCGAAAATCAGATCGATTATGAGCACAAGGTTTGAGGCTTCATCAGAGCCGAACCTCGCATGTGATGGATGGTCATATTTGACGTGCGATGAGTACGAATTTGCTGCACTTTCCTGTCACTGAAAACCAAATTCCGGTCAAAAGATCAAAAATGAAAAATGGTCGTTCACACACTAGATCAAGCCACGTTCGTCGCCAAACGCTCACGACAACTTGCTCATCGATATTCAGTGAATAAATCATGAATATTAAGTAAACAAAGATCACATGTTTTATGTGATTTTTGCACTTCGTGATCGTGGCCCGAGGACCCGATCCGTGGCTCGAAAGTGGTATCGAAACGACCGTCTTCTCGAGCCGATCAAGAAAAGAATCATCTTTCAGCCGAACATCGACTAAAAAGACCCCGAACCAACCCGAGAAGATCGCAAGAGTTCTTGAGCATAACAGGGACTCAATTGGAATTTTTTGATTGTTGGTTCAGAGGCAAAATCGTCATTTTGCCCCATTTCTTAAATTTTCTTTAATTAAATTAATGGTTAAGTTTTTACAATTAGGTCAACTTTTGATTGTACACCCACCTTTGGGCCCCACTTCTATATAAATAAGCACGCACCTAATGTAAAAGAACCCAAATTTCATCAATAAAAGTCTACTTTTTTGCTTGAGATCTTGGTCACGTATTAGAGAGAGAGAGAGGAGAGAGAAGACTTTTAGTGGTACCCCCAGGCGTAAGATAAACACTCTCTCTTCCTTCTCTCTCTTATTTTTATCTCTTTTATCTCTCTCTTCTTTCTCTCTCATCTTTCTTTTCTTCTTTCTCTCACTTCTTTCTCTCTTCTTTCTCTCTCTTCTTTCTCTATTTTCTTTCTCTTTCCTCTTTCTTTCTCTTCTTTCTCTCTCGTCTTTCGCTCTCTTCTTTCTTTCGCTTCCTTCTTCTTTCCTTCTCTCTCTTTCTTCTTTCTTCTTTCATCTTTCCTTCTCTCTCTTTTTTCTTTCCTTCTCTTTTTTTCTTCTTTCCTTTTCTCTCTTTGTTCTTTCCTTCTCTTTCTTTCTTCTTTCCTTTTCTCTCTTTCTTCGTTCCTTTTCTTTCTTCTCCCTTTCCTTTTCTCTCTTTTCTTTCTTTTCCTTCTCCTCTCTGCTTCTTTCTAGTCTCATGTCCCCCTCAGTCTGTTGCGCACGGCAATGCACACTACCGAGCGTGACGATCTCTCCTCGCCCTATTCGTTATGCACGACGGTGCAAATGCTGGGCATTATTTTACTTTCTTCCTCAGTGTGCCGTGCACGACAGTGAATATTGCCGAGCGTGACAATCTTTTTTCTCCATACCCATTGCGGAAGGTAGTGCAAATGCCGAGCGTGATCTCCTTCCCTCTCTCAGTTTGTTGCGCGCAGCAATGCATATTGTCGAGTGTGAAAATATTTTTCGCTCTGTCTGTTGCGCAAGGCAATGTAAATGTCGTGCGTGACTTTCCTTTCTTTCTCTCTGATTGTCGCGCACAGTAGTGAACATTATCGAGCATGATTTTTCCCCTTTCTCACTTTCTACCGCGCACGGTAGGACACATTGCGAGCACAAATTCCTTTCCCTCCCATCTCTTTTTGCTTGTTTGACTAGACGGTTGGTCAAGCCTTGCACTGTTGTGCTAGTTCTGATGTCGAGCAGTGTAACTGTTTTGCTGAACTAGTTACCGTGCCCGTCTAGCTGCCGCACCAAACTAGTCACCACATTAGGACACTTGCCATGCCAATCTTGTTGTCAAGTAGTTTAGAGGTTGTGCGGGACTTGTTACCGTGCCCGTCTCACTGCCGCACAAGACCAGCCACTGTGTTAGATTAGTCGCCACATCCATCTGGTCATCGGGTAGTTTAGTCGTTGTGTCAGTTCAGTTACCATGATCATCTAGCTACTATGCCAGACTAATCGTCACACTAGTCTTGTCCCCACACACTATTTGAACACATTTTTCAGCATCTTGGGTCCCCGATGCAGAATAAAAGAGAAGTCGGTCAATAAAGCCCTGAATACAGTGGAATTCCTGACAGTCTCAGAATTGCCCCAGAACGAGGTAAAATCTTCCTAAGCACTTCAAAAGGCCACCTGCTCAGTTTCATCACAATCCGACATGTCTAAGGTAGTGTAGAGAAAGAAAAAGAAATAATTTTGAAAAAATCTGCCTCTTACAACCTGATACGGACCCCATAACTAGAACTCTATTTTCGGTGCATCAAACAACTATGGAATCACTGCCATTAGATCTGACACGGTCGAAAGTCTCTTTGGGGCAAGTTTCGACTTAAACAGACGTTTCAAGAAAAATTTATGGGTGAAACGTTAAAAAGGTGTTGGACGCACGCTACTCCCATGCGGCCTCCCTGCATCAATTTCCATTAAAGGAGATTGGTTCGCATAGCCACGAGCAGCAACTTTGAAGACTTGTATCTCAACCATCTTTAGTCAGATCGCACTCAAATTTTGCGAGTGCATTCGTCTCATCAAGTTGAGCAGTTTTGATATGTGCCATGACTCGTGATGATACCTGAGCGTGAAGAAAAAATAAAGAGAAGTTAGCGATTTATGAAGACAGTTGCAAGAAATTCAGCAATAGCACGACATGCTCGAGCGGCCATATCACAGCGCTTGCAAAATAGATCAACGCGTGACCAGTTCCATTACGTGCGTAAGGTCCAAGGCTATGTGTGGTCCGAACCAAGCACATGATGAACAGTCAGATTTCATGGGCGAAGTCGATAATTTTTTATAAATTACGGCTGCGAAATTCAACATTTCGGCTAAAAACCCTAGACGACGAAATCTTCGTTCGGGCATGAAATCGAGTTGCATTTGTCGCAACGTGATCGTGACAACATGCTCAGTGTAATTCAGTAAGGTAATAAAAAAATAAAAAAAACAAGCACACTATCGATTGGAAGTTTTCAAGATCTATACAAACTTTGAGTCGCATGATCGTGGCAAAAAAATGCAATTCGTGGCTCGAAGTTGGTATCAAATCGATCGTCATGCCGAGCCTGACAAGAAAGCAATCATCTTTCGACCATACGGATGTTAGATAAATCACGAGTCTTCTATGAAAGATCACCCACATTCTAGGGCAACATCAAGGACTGTTTTGGAATTTCATGTATTGTTGGGCAGGGGCAAAACAGTCATTTTTTACCCTTTTTAAATTTTATTTTAATTCACTGAAATTGTAATTATCATCAATTAGGCGAGATTTTGGGTATCCACCCATTTTTGGGTCCAATACTATAAATACATGCTAAACCTAATGTTAAAGGATTCCCTTAGTGTTCAATCTCATGAAAAAAATTTGAGAGTTTCACATAGAAATTGTGGGCACTTTTTGAAGAGAGACAGAGGAGAGCGAAGAAAAAGTCTAGTACCCTTTGGTGAAGGTAACTTTCTCTCTCCTCCTCTCATCTCTCTCTTTCTCTATCCTCTTCTTCTCTCTCTTTCTCTTTCCTCTTCTCATCTCTCTCATTCTATCTCCTTCACTCATCTATCTCCCTCTCCTCCTCTCGTTTATATCTTTTTCTCTCCTTTTTTCTCTATTTCTCTCTCCTCCTCCCTTCCTTCTCTTTCTCTCTCTTTGTAAGGACCACAATTTTATCCCAACCCAGTGACACGCATGATGATGAAGAATGAGGCAAAGGCCTAGTGCCGTTTAGAGCATCGTCGTGCTTGTACAAGAGTTTAGTGTCGTTTAAAGCATCATCGTGCTTGTACAAGAGTTTAGTGCCGTTTGTGGTAAAGAAGCAAAAAAAGAGAGAAACAAGACACATCATCATGCATGTAAGTGCGAAGCGCCGTCTACACATAGCAGCACGTGCTGGCGGTAACAGCACATGTGTGGGGACTATCGCCGGTTATGTAAGAAGAACTAGTGTTGGCAGTGAAATGAGGAAGGAAGGGTAGCTTCGCATGCGGAAGGTATCACCGTGAGTGAAATTGGAGCATCGCCGTGAGCGTAGAGCCGTCTGTGAACCATCGTCGGCCGTAACTCAACACCGTCTGTGAAATAAGAGGAAGAGAGCCATGTCTTGCGTGAATTGAGGGTAGTGTCGGGAGTGTTTTGGTCAAACATATGGTCGCCGTATGTGTAAGAGCCACAGTGACTTTCACCTACCCTCAGCGACAGTGAATCCCACTAATCGTGGGTACTTAAGCGTTTCCCCTCCCCTTGACAACGAGTCTTTCCTCATTCTGCCTTATTCTCTCTCTCTCTC